>JAUMHM010000048.1:195217-233105 GCA_032362435.1 Melikaiella ostensackeni
AGTGTCTTCATGTAGTGGGTGTTGAACCTCGTAAATTCCTCTTCAAAAAGTCTCGACCTCCTCGGACGTAGGCGGATTACTGACAGAAACAGGGAGATCGCGGTAGAGGCGCGATGGGTCAGCGATGGGTCATATATATATGGTATATATCGAATCGCGGAAATATCGAGCCCAATGTATTCCTACGGGGAAAATTATTGACTTTTGCCCATTCTAGTTGCAAAAATGATGATGAGTTTGTGATGTCGTTCTGAAATACCTTTGAAAAAAAAGAATTTCAACTTCAATTATTCCATCCTTTTGATTATCACCACGAAGATTTACGAGGGAATATCACCGTAAGTGCCCGCTCTGAAAGCAGGCCCTCCAAGCATCAATGCGCTTTTCGTGATAAAGTTTTTGGGCGACTTGGGTACGAAGTACCGGTACACGACCGCCGAGGGCACCACATATGCCACAACAGAAGCAAGCTTTCATGTCAATGATGAGCACACATTCACATGTACGATAGATTCGCACGACGCATGCTTGACGGAAGTGAGAACTGGTGAAAAACGCAGAAAAAATAATATAAAATTAGTTAAAATTAATGGTGAGAAGATTCATGTGAAGCAAGTATCAATATTTTTGTAAATAGAAGTTGATTTCAATTTTGAAAAATGAATAGTCCTGATTTTTTCTCCTAACCTCAATTCCCATCCTCAAACTTCAATTATGAAAACTGTAATTGTGTTGTTAAATATTCTATGAATAAAAAAAATCATGTTCTCAGATAAATATGGGTAGAACTTGCGTAGTTCTTCCCTACCAATCCAAGGAAGGTCCTTTTTTTCATTTTCCGAATTCCGATATGTACAAACATCAATTGATACTATGGCTTTCGGCGTGCGGGAGTCCTTTTCTTTTTAAAATGCCTTTAAAAAATCAAAATTTAAAACTATTTGCCAAAATCATTTTGAAATAAAATGTTTTATTCGGAAGAGCTTATCACGCTTGCCAGTAAATAGCAATGACACACAAACATACCGTGCTTATCACTAACAAGATGTTTTTATTAGTGTAGCAGATGTGGTACCACCGGCGGTCGTGTACCGGTACTTTGTAGTCAAAACTTTGTAACAGGCAAATGCATTGAGGCTCTGAGGGCCTGCCTGAAAGTAGTTATCACTCTTTATTTATTGAGCAAGCGCAACGTTGTCCTCTTTTCACGCACGAAAAAGTGCAAATGAGACAGCTTTTGAAAAATTAAGCATGCTAGAGAAGTTATGCTTTATGGAAACTGGCTCGGCGACATTGTTAATTATTCTTTGATTATATACAGAAAATATATTACAAAAAATGTTGCAAGTAAGCAGTGTTCTGATTTTTGTCAAAACAAACTAGCCACTTTTATGACGCACTCCTTTAATTACCGCAATTTTATGTAACTCTAGCAATTCACTTTACTAAAAGTATACATTATATTTTAAACCTGCTTTTACACACTATTTTACTTCACAGCTCGAAGAACTTTTTAGGCTTGCAAACAAAACAAACTCACATAACCTCTCTAGCATGCTTTATTTGTCCAAAGCTGTCTCACTCGCACTTTTCCGTGCATAAGAAGAAGACAACGTCGCACTTGCGCAGTAAGTAAAGAGTGATTACCACTTTCAGTCCAAGCACTTACGGTGCCGTTGCATCTGACAGATACGAAAAAATTTCCCATGACAGTTCTATCTCCTTATTATTTTTTCGTGATTTTTACCTATAACTTAAAAATCAAGGATGAAGCATTTCCATGCAAGGGGAAGAACTTCAAGTTGCTTCTTGTGGGAAAAAAATTTTATAAGATTTTAAACTGACGTATACTAATAAACAATGGCATTATAGAAAAAGTCGGACACAGAAAACACGCGAAAAGCGAGCGGAAGCATAGGAGCTTGAATGCGAACAGAATCGATGAATTAATGGATTGGTATGTTATTATATATAATTTGGAAAATTTAATGTAGTGTAGGAAATGTGGAATAAAGTGAGAGCTTATAAAAGAAGCTGAAAAGTTAACTATAATTGTTTGCATTTAATACAAATTAAAATCTTTTTGTATTGATCAAATTATCAAGTAAAAGTGCGCAATTAGAGTTATTTCCAATCGCTTTTTTACTACTACTGTAAAATCAAATCCCCGACTTTATGACGTAACTGTAAATCTAACTTCTCGTTATTCGCAATGGCTTTCTAATCATTCTCCGAACACTATTTCAGACTGCATTCCGTTTTATACTTAAACTACCTTGAACTTGGGTGGAATTAGTGCAATGACTCGATTGAGCAGTTTGCAGACAATGCTTATGCTATCTCAAAAACAATTTATATTTTTCCTAATTATTTCTTGGTGCATCTTTCTAAAAAAAATCAAAATTCAAAGTATGAAAACCTGCAAATTTTTAAAAATTGAAAAATTTCATACACAGTGAGAATTTAAATAAGAGAATCCTTCTTGAAGAGTGCATATGTCTGCAAACTGATAAATTAAATTTACTGGCAAATTACCAGAAATTCAAATTCGGCTTGCAGAGCAAGACTAATAATAATTAGGTTATAAAATTTATTATGGGCGTAAGACTATTACTGAAAGTGAAATCTCTACTTGAAATGCGTAACTTACGCAACTTAATTTACTCGAATCTATTTTCTGCTGTGCAACTCTATAAGATTATAGATTCAAAATTAGAAAATAAACCAGTTATTTTGAAATGATATCTTTTAGGGCAGTCATTCGCGACAAGTTAATTGAAATATAATTCATGTCCCCAAATATGTCAGTGATTTGCCTAACATTCTGTCTTCAAATTAATACTGCGAAATAATAGTAGAAGTTATATCTATAATAAAGAAAAATAATTGAGCCAAGTTGCCAAAAACAAGGCATAATCGTAAAATCTATCTATTTATACCGAAAAAAAAAACATTTTAATTAACATTAGGGTGTCTAACCAACGGATGGTTTTAAATTCCCGGTCATTTCCCGGTTTTCTCTCGATCGATTGTTGATTTTTCCTTGTCCCGATCATTTGTAAACATTTAAAAAGATTTTAAAATTTCTGATTTTGATACGGAGAATTTTGTAAAAAAATTTTAATTCACAATTTGAACAGGCATTTTTTAAAATTCCATTTTTTTAAATCAGCATTAAAATCATTTACTTTAATTCTCGGTCCATGTCAAAAATTGTCTGTTCCGAATCAAATAATAATATCTTTACGATAATTTCCTGTCCTGAAGTCTAAATTATAATTCTTTACGGAAATTCCCTATTTCAAGTCACAATTACATTTATTTCAAAAAATTCGCTGTTCGAAGACAGAATTATACTTATTCACAACATTTTCTATTATAATTCATAAATATGGTAACTCCTTTTATCTAAAATCTGAAAGACCGAAATATCAAATTCTGGCAAATTTTTTTTGCAAAAAAAAAAGAAGAATTTTTGAATTCAAACCAAATCTGATTTGGAAGAAGGAATTTTCCAAATCTGACAAATTCTGACTTGGAATAGGAATCTTTTTTGTGAATTCCCTTCTAATAAGTGATCATTCAAATTATTTTCAGAAATTTGCCGTTCCACGTCAAAAATAAGCTGTTCCAAGACAAAATTCCAATTCTTTAGGAAACTCCCTCTTCCAAAGTCCCAATTATAATTCTTTACGGGACTTTTTTTTATATACATTTATTTATTCACCGTCCAAACTTAGAATTATCTTTCTATAATAAAATTTCCCATACCTATCAGAATTAGAATTCTGTTAGAAAATTTCCCAAGTTAATTTTAAATTCATTTCCAAAATTCCCTGTTCCAAGTCAGAATTATATTTATTTAGCAAATTTCGTATTATAATTCAGAAATATAGTCTCCTCGCGATCAAACATCCCCTGTTCCAAGTCAAATTATATTTCTTTACGGAAACTCCCTGTCCTGAAGTAAAAATTATAATTGTTAACGAAATTTCGTATCCTAAAGTGAACCAAAGAAGAAAATTATAATTCTTTATGGAAATTGACAGTTCTATTTCAGAATTATAATTTGTTTAGAAAATTCCCTGCCCGAAAGTCAAGATTGTAATTCACTGGGGAAATTGCCTGTCCCAAAGTTAAAATTATAATTATTTACAAAATTTCCCGTTCCAAAGACAAAATTATGATTATTCAAGGGAACTCCCTGTTTCAATTGTCAAAATTATATCCCTCAACTTAAATTCCCTGTCCTAAACTTAGAATTATATTTCTTTACGTGCATTTTTGTTACGTTTCTTTTATGTATTCCCTGTACCAACTCAGAATTATAATTCTTTTGGAAAGTTCACTTTTGAAGTCAGAATGAGAATAATAATAAAATATATGAAATCAATTTTCATTTGCATATTAGTATAATACATTCGAGAGAAAAATCCAGGTCACTAAATCAAATTCCCGGTCATTTCCCAGATTTCCCGATTTCCCGATCAAGTAGACACACTGAACCAATCTAAATCAAAAGAAGTTTATTTTACTTAGAAATGCAAATATAAAACTATTTCTAATAAAAAAGGAAAAATACCTGATTTAAAATTCAAATGAAATCATGTTTACAAGGAAAACCAAGCTCGTGTAAATCTCTATCAAATTGAGGACAATAATTTAGACTTTTATTTTAAGCATAAACGTTGACAAGAATCTAAAACAGCTATAACTTTTGCAGATATCAGAATTTCATGTAAAGAACCTAAAAATTCAAAGCCATTCAATTATTTTGTGCACGTGGCTGCTTTTGGTTACATTTGAGAATCAGTTGATTTTTGGGTAGGAATTCAGACTTTTGTATTACAGTGTAATTATAAATGAAAACATAGATTATAAAAGAGCCGTGACTGCGTGTACCGTAATTTCGGTACGAATAGCTGGATTTTTTTGGTACGATTAGCGTGACACGAAAAAGGGGCTATTTGAGGAGTAAGCGGCCATAAATTCGTAAGTCTATTTTTCGTTTTTCGAGAAATTTAACATCCAAGGAACAACTTTATGAAACTTTAAAAACGCTAATGTACTCGTAAAAAATTGTAATTGTTTTTGAGCACATCAACATTTTCAAAATTTCATAAAGTGTCTATTCGCTCATTTCCAACTTTCACGTACCACTTATTTCTATAGCTCTTTCTGCTCATCTTTATAATACTTAAACAATAATTTTAAGATGTCTTTATAAGACATAAAGATGAGTCGGTTTCTCCCTTCGCCTCTTGTTTCGTTAAGTCGTAATTTCTCTCGGCAAAGCAACAAAAAAGAAAGTCAACAACAATGTCGCGAACTATTTCTAATAGGCAAAAGAAGGAACGTGATTGTCACAAAGGTAGTACTGACAAGCCGAGGTCAATTTTTATTCAAGTTTATATGGCCTATGGTCTATTCGCGGAACAATGCCCTTGCCAAGGAATTATATTCTTTATCACGAGTGCTTCCTCTCCTCGAGGAGAGGATGCAATTATCCAATTAATTTTTATGCTTTAAAGTCGACAGCGTAAACATTGAAGAGGAGGGAAGTTTTATATTTATATACAAGTTAGTGCTGGTTAAGATTCATACACTCTTTAAGTGTTTGAACTCATCCTTTTTCAAGTCGAAAACACAGTCTATTTAATATCTTATTGAATTAATTACTCTAAAAATACAGTCATTTATTCCTCATATAAGTGTCTGAACGCACCATTCTCCAAACCTAAAAACAGAGTCTATTTGGAACATTTTCAAGTTTCTAACGCGCCCATTTCAAACTCTAAAAACGCAGTCTATTTAATTCATGTATAAGTTTCTAATACACCCGTTTCAAACACTGAAAGCACAGTCTATTTTATCCCTTATTTAATTAATTACTATAAAAACACAGTCTAATTATTCATTTTAAAGTGTCTGAATGCAGCCTTTTCCAACTCTAAAAACACATTCTATTTAGAATCCTTCGATGAGTGTCTGAACGCATCCTGTTTCAACTTTAATACACAGTCAATTTAATCCTTCTATATGTGTCTGAACGCAACCTTTTCCAACTCTGATAACATAGTTGATTTAATCCTTCTTTAAGTGTCTGAACTCATCATTTTACAACTCTAAAAACACAGTCTATTTAATTCACGTACAAGTTTCTAGAACACCCGTTTTCAATTCTAAAAACACAGTCTATTTATTCCTTCTATAAGTGTCCGAACGCATCATTTACGACCTCTAAAAGTTCAGCTTATTTAATTCATATATAAGTTTCTAACACACCCGTTTCCATTTTTGAAAACACAGTCTATTCAATCACTCTATAAGGGTCTGAACGCATCCTTTTCCAACTCTAAAAACACAGTCTATTCAATTTCGCTATAAATGTCCGAACTCACCTTTTTTTAACTTCAAAAACACAGTTCCTTTGATTCACGTACAAGTTTCTAACACACCGCTTAATAAGTCTTGAAACACAGTCTATTCAATTTATGTATAAGTTAATGAAACATCCCTTTACAACTCTAAAAACACAGTCTATTTAATTCACGTACAAGTTTCTAGCACACCTGTTTCCGAATCCGAGAACACAGTCTATTTAATCCTTCTATAAGTGTCTGAGCTCATCTTCTTCGACTTAAAAAACACAGTCCATTTAATTTAGGTACGATTTTGTAACACACCCGTTACCAACTCTGAGAACACAGTCTATTACTCTATTTAATCCCTCTATAAGTGTGTGAACGCATCCTTTCCTATCTCTAAAAACACAGTCTATTTAATCCCTCTAGAAGTGCCTGAACTCATAATTTTTCAGCTCTACAAAAACAATGTATTTAATTCACGTACAACTTTCTAGCACACCCGTTTCCAATTCTAAAAACACAGTCTATTTATTTCATATATAAGCTTCTAGCACAACGCTTTACAACTCCTAAAACACAGTCTAAAAATTCCTTCTATAAGTGTCTGCACGGATCCTTTTCCAACTCTGAAAACACAGTCTATTTAATCCCTCAATAAGTATCTCAACGCATCCTTTTTTCACTTTAAAGCAAAGTCTATTTATTTCTTCTATAAGTGTCTGAAGGCATCCTTTCCGAACTCCAAAAACTCAGCCTAATCAATTCATATATAAGTTTCTAACACGCCTATTTCCAACAGTCAATACACAGTCTATTTAATTCTTCTATTAGTGTCTTAACTTATCCTTTCCTCACTCTAAAAACACAGCCTACTTAATTCACGTTCAAATTTCTAACACACCTGTTTCCATGTCTATGAACACAGTCCATTTAATTTACGTACAAGTTTGTAACACACCCGTTTCCAACTCTTAAAACACAATATAGTATATTACTTCATTTAATCCCTCTATAAGTGCGTGAACGCATCCTTTTCTAACTATAAAAAACAGTCTATTCAATCCCTCTATAAGCGCCTGAACTCATCATTTTTCAGCTCTACAAACACAGTGTATTTAATTCACGTACAACTTTCTAGCACACCCGTTTCCATTTCTAAAAACACAGTCTATTTATTTCATTTATAAGTTTCTAGCACACCGCTTTACAACTCCAACTACAGTCTAAAAATTCCTTCTATAAGTGTCTGAACTTATCCTTACCTCACTCTAAATACACAGCCTACTTAATTTACGTTCAAGTTTCTAACACACCTGTTTCCATGTCTATGAACACAGTCCATTTATGTAATTTACGTACAAGTTTGTAACACACCCGTTTCCAACTCTTAAAACACAATATATAACTTCATTATTAATCCCTTTATAAGTGTGTGAACGCATCCGTTTCTAACTATAAAAAAACAGTCTATTCAATCCCCCTATAAGCGCCTGAACTCATCATTTTTCAGCTCTACAAACACAGTGTATTTAATTCACGTACAACTTCATAGCATACACGTTTCCAATTCTAAAAACACAGTCTATTTATATCATATATAAGTAACTAACACACCGCTTTGCAACTCCAAAAACAGTCTTTTTATTCCTTCTACAAGTGTCTCAACGCATCCTTTTTCCACTTCAAAGCAAAGTCTATTCACTCCTTCTATAAGTGTCAGAATGCATCCTTTCCGAACTTCAAAAACTCAGCCTGATCAATTCATATATAAGTTTCTAACACACCCGTTTCCAACTATTAAAACACAATCCATTACTTCGTTTAATTCCTCTATAAGTGTGTGAATGCATCCTTTTCTTACTAAAAAAAAACAGTCTATTGAATCCCTCTATAAGTGTCTGAACTCATCATTTTCCAACTCTACAAACACAGTGTATTTAATTCGCATACAAGTTTCTAGCACACCCATTTTCGAATCTAAAAACAAAGTCTATTTATTTCATATATAAGTTTCTAGCACACCGATTTACACTCCAAAAACACAGCCTACTTATTTCTTTTATAAGTATCTGAATGCATGCTTGCCGAACTCTAAAAACTCAGCCTATTCAATTCATATATAGGTTCCTAACACACCCGTTTCCAACAATCAATTAAATTCCTGTCTATTTAATCCCTCTACAAGTATCTGAACTCATGCTTTTCTTACTAAAAAAACACAGTCTATTTGATTCACGTCAAAGTTTCTAGTATGCCTGTTCCAGGCCTGAAAACACAGTATATTTATTCCTTCTATAAGTGTCTTAGATCATCCTATTTCAATTTTGAAAACACAGTCCTTTCAATTTACGTACAAGTTTCTAACACACGTTTCCAACTCCGGAAACACAGTCTATTACTTTATTTAATCTCTCTATAAGTGCATCTTTTTCCAACTCTAGAAACACAGCGTATTTATTCCTTCTATAAGTGTCTCGGCGCATCTTTTTTAAACTCTAAAGACACAATCTATTTATTCCTTCTATAAGTGTCTGAGATCACCTTTTCTCAGCTTCAAGAACGTAGTTCATTTAACTTACGTACAAGTTTCTAACACACCCGTTTCCAACTCTAAAAACACAGTCTATTTATTCCTTCTATAAGTGTTTAAACGCATTTTTTTCCGACTCTAAAAACACAGTGTATTTATTCGTTCTATAAGTGCCTGAACGCATATTTTCGCAACTCTGAAAACACAGTCTATTTAATTTATGTATTAGTTTCTAATATACTTGTTTCAAACTCTGAAAACACAGTGTATTTGATTCCTCTATAAGCGTCTGAATGCATTCTTTTTCAACCTTAAAAGCATAGTCTATTTATTCCTTCTATAAGTTTTTGAACCGATCATTTCCCAACTCTGAAAACATAGTCTATTTAATCTTTCTATAAGTATCTAAGCGCATCATATACAAATCTAAAAATACAGTTTATCTAATCCCTCTATACATGGAGAAAATGGATATTAAGACTTAATATCTGGATACTAAATTTAGATATCTAAATGTTACGCCTCAATATCTTAGTCGTCGTAAAGTATTAAAAATTACTGCTTACCGTGACACAATAACTCGGTCGAAAAGAGATACAGATTTAACAAAGAAATAGCTGAAAAGCTTTCGAAATCCCGCGACTGATAAGCCCTGAAAGGAATACTTTTGTCTTTTTCAAGAGGATATGTCACCTATTAAGTTAAAAAAAATTAAAAACTTATCGAATTCTGTACCTCGACTATAAATCATGGTATGACTTAGGCAGGTTATGGAAAACATCTGAAATTCAAAACACATTACCAGTGAAATCTCTTTTTTCAACCGAGTTATCGTGTTTTAAAATCAGCAGTGATTTCTAATATCACTCGCGCTAGTCGTACCAACCATTTGTGACGGTAGTGTAGTTGAAAACGTCAGATCGTTTCCTCTTCCAACTCTAAAAACGCAGTCTACAATAGAAAAAAAAAGAAATAGGTATAAATAATATGATAGAGATTAGAAATGTCTTCTAGAATTTTCAATCATATATTAGTGTGAAATTTTCTGCAATTACCGTTTCTGAAGTGAAGGAAGTGTTTAAGAAATGTGTATATTATGTTATACGGAGAGAATTTCGAGGTAGAAGGAAATCAATTAAAACTCGAGGAATTACTCTACATATAAAGCGTAATGACCCTATGCAGAAGTACCTTCAACGTTTGTATACCTTCTACTTGCATTCGGAGTTTACGATTCTTACAAGTAGGTAGTTACGCGACATGTGCTCTTGCACGCGTGCGTTAATAGTACTGTGTAGAAGTACACATTAATACACACACCAACTCAAAAAACATATAAACAATCCCTGCCTCTATTTCGTTCCCGTTGAGGTGCATAACGTTAACGAGGGTTCCCAGAAACATAATGCAAGACAGGCTACAATGCCTTCTATGTATAACTACTATTAGTAAATACATACTATTGTCAACTATTGCGAGAATGCCCGCAAGAAGGAATGAATTCGTAGATCCTAGGAATACGGAAATGTACTTTCTAATTAAAAATTCTCTTCAATAAGGAACTGTAAGATGTCTGATGAAGTACATCAGAAATTAAGAACATGTATACTGATCGGTTGTATTCCTTTCTCTTGAAAGTGAAGCACTCTTGAGAATAAGCTTGTAAACGCGGAGATATTCAATATTTTTTCAGAATTTTAACCTGCCTGAAATTCGCAACGTTTACAAAAAACGAAAGAAGAACCAAACCATCAATGTAACAACGTTATGTGTATACATTATATGTGTACGTCCAAATGAAAGGGGACCAGTTGATCGCTATGGAGAACTTCGAAAAACCGCCTTTCAAGAAAATCACATTTAAAGTTGGCGAGTGCCAAGAGCGCCAGTGTTACATTTTATCTTTGAATGCAAAATACACCCGCCTCCGGTTCATTCCGGAACACGAGAATGGTACCAAAAGATAGAGCAAAGATCAACGTGTATATATATGGAAAAAGCCCAAATAAAAACCGAAAAAAGCCCATATAGAAGCCGAAAATGGCCTATTTCAACACTACCTCACGAAAACACTCATAACTCCTCAAATCAATGTGACAATCTGGTCCCTTTTCACTTCGACGTACACATTTATTAAAACTCGCTAATGCACTCATATTCCCTCATTTAAAATAAAATATGCATAGGTGACTAATGTGAATTTTATCTTCTAATTAATGTGTTCACGACGCTCCTTAGGTAATGTTATTCACATTTTCATTAAAACCAGCAATGATTACCACGAAATTAATAATGTAATATTAAATCATATTAGCTCAGTCTTAAATTTCATACATTTTTATCAGTACACTATACGATAAACACATTTTAAATGCTGCAATCGCAAACATAGTAGCACGTTCCACACAAATATGTTGTACCGTCTCGTGTGTAGCTGATAAGATATGATAAATCTCATTAGCTCGTATATTAATAGCACGGTGTGCCTGAACCAACTTCAAGTGGACGATCATAGCTCCCTCAATTTTTTTCTTGATTTCGATTTATGATCTCAAAATAGTGCACAAAATAAATTTTAGCAAAATTCCTCACGTCGTTCTGAAAAAAGTGTTTTTAAGAATTATAAATCGATTTTTTTTCAAATAAATGAGCTAAATTTAAATTTTATTTCATCGATCAAAATGTTGTAACTAAACATGATATCAGTCCTTATCAACGGGAAAACAAGAAACTAAATAAGTTTTACAGGTGTCGAGCGTTCTGCTCTTGTACTGATTATAGTAATTTACTCGAATAATGAGGATGTGTGCTTGAAACTTTGTACTTAAGCAAAGTTCCTTTGAAATTACAATGTGCGGATTCCATGGTCTGTTTGCTGGAAAATGTAAGGCCTTTTCCTATTTTTTGACAATAATCGTGAACATGAAAAAAAAAACAGCTCGAACTTTAGGTGTAATTGAAGCGTTCAAATCGCAGTAACTTCGCTGAAACTCAGAAATATAGTCTAAGTATTTTGATTCAAAATTTATATACTGCCTGGGATTTGGTTCTTTAAAATATGTTGGGTGCTTTAAAGACTTTCAAGCCGTAGTTGATCCTTGTTTTTTTACAACTCTAGAAACAAAATACTCAGACTATATTTCTCAATTTCAGCGAAGTTACTCCCACTTGAATGTTTCAGTTACACATAAAGTTCACGTTGTTTTTTCATATTCTTGATTTTTATCGAAAAATAGTAAAAGGCCTTGGATTTTTCAACGAACATGCCATGGAATCTGTACATTCGGCTTCTAATACTACTTGGCTTAAGTACAAAGTTTCAAGCACACATCCTCATTATTCGAATAAATTAATAAAAGTAGTACAAGAATTCAATGCTGGCAACTTGTAAAACTAACTTAGTTTCTTATTCACTCCTTAATAAGGACTGATATAATATTAAAGTACTTCATTCTTATCAATGAAGTGAAAAAAAATGATAATTTATCTCATTCATTTAAAAAAATCGATTTTTGACCCTTGAAAAACACTTTTTTTTTAACGGCTCAAGGGGTTTTTCTAAAATTCACTTTGAACACTATTTTTGAGATCATGAATCAAAATCAAGAAAAAAAATTAGGATGCTATGATTTTTTATTCAAAGATGATTAGACGTATTAATCTATTTCTTACCATTTGTACATATTTTTACAGTATATAGCTCTGAAGAAGTGATTATCACTCAATTTGGAAGAAATAATTAAAGGAACATTAAGATAATAAGGAAATGAGAAAATAAGTAAATAACAAATGCAAATGACAAAATAATTGACACAACAAATGCATTTAAATTTTTAGAATCCTATACGTAGTACCGTCCAGGAGTATGAGGACACTTACACAACTAGCGTTTAAAAACATGCACTCACGTCTCGCATGATATCTTTGGAATGAAACGAGATAGAATAATTTATAACAAAGCGTTGGACAGGTTATTAAATTTCGCGTTAAATGAGCCGCGTTTAAAGTATTCATGATGAATAGAGACAAAAAGGGAAGAGGACATTATGAGGACACCTACAAAACTAACGATTAAAAAAACATGCACTTGCACTCACTTCTCGCATGATATATTCTGAACAAAATGGAATAGACGAATTTATAAACTTGCGTTGAGAAGATTATTAGATTCCGCGGGAAATGAGCCATGCTTGAACTATTTATAATGAATAGAGACAAGAAAAAAGGAGGACAGTATAAGGACACCTACGAAACTAGCGATTAAAAACATGTACTCACTTCTCACATGATATGTTCATGATATTTTCATGATTCAAATCCAACTTCTGGAAAAATCTAGGAAAATCATGATGAAAGATTGAAAGTCAGGCACAATTAACATTGAAATCTCCTTCTTCAAATTAGCCCAAAAAACTGCAAAAATGTTCACTGGTTCTCAAATTACCATAAAAAATGTAAGGGCGTGCGCAAGACGAAAATCGCTCAGACAAGCGGCGACTGCAGTCTTTTGTGCATATTTTCGGCTTGCGCGCGCCTCTACATTTTTTATGATAATTCGAAAAGCAGTAAATATTTTTACAGTTTCTTGGAGTCATTTTAAAGAGGAGATTTTAAAGTTTATTATGCGTAACTTCTGAACTTTCACCGTAATTTTTCTAGATTTTGCGAAAAGTTCCGGACATATCATGCGAGAAGTGAGTGCAGGTTTTTTATCGTTAGTTTAATAGGTGTCCTTTTACTCCTAGACAAAACTGTAAATAAGTAAATGAAAAATGCAAGTGGCGAGATGATAAACACAACAAATGCACTAAAATTTGTAGAATCATATAAATACTTTCTAAAAAGTACGAATTTGAAGTCAAGATAATGCTTAATGCATGGAAAATCATCTAGAAGAACTTCTGCAAGCGTATTTCTAATTTTGTTTGAAAGAGGAAAGATTGACGAAGAAGTAATTTTCGTCGTTCGCCGTCCTTTAGTTTTAGAGTTTCTAGACGCCAAGGCCATCCGAGAAGGCTTTTAATTGCGCGAGTTAATTAACACTTCTTGCGCACAAGTTTGCGCCGCAGAGGAACGTAAGTGTGGAAGGCGGAATTGCACGAAAATTGTAATCGGATCGTTATCAAATTGCGCCGCATCGGTTCTTCATCTGCCATCACGAATCAGACATGTCTCCTCTCTTTTTTCTGATTGAATTTACTTTTTCAGAACTTACTTCCACGTATGTGCCTTTCAACCAACTTGATTTTATAGTATCAATAATTACTTAAAAGAAAAGAAATATGTATTAGGTCATTGATTAGCATATTTATTTAGCAGAGGATTTACCTTTTAATCGAGAGTAAGCTAACAGAAATTCGTAAAAGCAATGCTTAAAAAAATTCTAGTCGGCCGTTAAGGCAATGAGAAATGACGATAATCCAGTTTCGCTCTCTTAGATAATAATTATGACTAAACGCGAGCTAAATGTGAACCACAAACGAGTGGATTTGATTTTTACCTTAAACGGTCCTCTTAAGAACTCAATCGCAACTTGTCTTATCCTACTTTTCCTACATCCCTTTAAGCTGGCATTTTAATTCAAATAAATCGCGAATTACAATTATTATTATTATTATTATTATTATTTATCTCTTAAATTGAATTGTCTCTATTTTACATTCGAAAAGAGATTGAATCGACTATATATGTTTGATCATCTCAAAGACAAACAGGGTTGTGTTGCCACTGAAGACCCAAAAGTTTTTTGTATTTTTATGATCATAAAGTTCTGAACGTTCAAATGAAAAATAAATGAAAAAATTTATACAACGAAATTTTTTTTCCAAAAATGTTCTCGGCGACTTAAAAATACATTATATGGAAAAACATACCCAAATTTTTAATTTGAAAGTGTCTTGTCCCGAAATTTGGGATGAGTAACCAAGTATTTTTCATAAGTTTGGCTAGTTGTTCCTTATTTTCGGGACGTTAATGACGATGGTCATAAGCTCCGAAAAATCCCTACAAAATACTCCTAATGATGAAGAAATTTTCAATAATCAGGAAGTCGTCAAAGAACGCTTAAAGTTTGAAAAATTTCGCTGATTTTCTATCCTGAAAAAATCGATTGAATAATCCCTCGAATAATACTGGGGACAAGGAACCCCGGCAAAGGCCCTTTAAACCACACTCTATTGATAATGAGCAAAAAATTTTTTAAAAAAAACACAAAGTACCAAAGTTTACAAATTTTCCCTGATTACATATCCTGGAAAACTCTCTTTGATAATCCCGAGAATAAAAGTGGGGAAAAGAAATCCCGCAAAATCTCTGAAAACCACCCTTAATGATACAAAATTTATTAAAAATCAAAAAATTGAAAAATTAAGAGACATGAAAATCAAAATTCTCAAATTCAATCCTTCCAAATTAAATGATTTTCCAATCAATTTTCAAAAATCAAAAATTTAAAATTGGAAGAGCTTTAAACTGTAAAATTTCCCATTGGAATTGTAGCAATTTTAAAAAACTTTCAAACGAACTCGTTTAATTTCGCATTATTTCATATGCCAGCTGAGCAAGTTACATTTATAATCATTGAATAGGTTTTTCTAGTGAAAGTGAGAATTGAAAAAATTCCAGGTCAGAAAAAAAATTCCTGGTTCCCGGTCCAGTGCTCACACTGAAAACCTTTCGCTAGAAATTTTAATATATTGAGAGATAAATATCTGGCCTACAATTTGATTTCAACAACAAAAGGAACAAAGAAACCTTAAATGAGATCACTAATGAATTTAGGAAATCTATCCTGAATTTGGTTATAAAAGATTGCCATGCACATCTACACAATTTAAATGAGAACATTAAGAAGACTCTAGATGAATTGAATAAACAGGTACCGTTTCACATTATCAAAGAATACATTGTAAGAGAAACTGAATTAAATGAGAAAGTCTTTAAAAATAATAAAAAACATAAATGAAAATTTAGAAATATTTTGAATATCCAAGGTGCTATACAAAAATTGACTCTGAATATTTACCTGACACTATTTCAAGATCATTCTGACCCATGGTTTTTAAATATTTCAAACGTAGAGATTTCACAAGAAGTAATGAACATTTTAAGGTTGGGTGAGAGCTTCAGTGACAAATATGGGGAAAAAAGTATATTCAGTTTCTTGATATCATTGAAGACAAAGAAGATAATATTTCAAAATTACCAGATAACAAAGTAGAAGAATTTAGAAAAAAATGGGTTTGTCAAACGATTTTTTGAATAATGTGGTTCCACAAAGCATATTAGAAAAAGAATTAAACGAGGGATTTAAAAAAAAACATTTTTTCGAAATTTTATCCTAAATCACTCATTACTAAGGCTGATAAAGGGAGTATTACGGTTGCGATATTATAAAATGTTTATAATCAAAAAATGATGCATATTTTGAGTGATAAAGACAGTTTTACAGTTATTCCAAATGATCCTACAAGAATCTTTCAAAAAGGTACATTCAAAATTCTACAGAGATTAAGGGTTCAACAATGTTTGGAAAATAATATTGAAAGGTGCGATATTGACACAATTCATAATAATCTATCTTTAGCCTATGGCCTGGTTAAAGCTCATAAAGTAAATTTTCTTTACGACCAGTTATTTCGACACTAGTTTCACCAACGAGAAAATTCGAAGAACTCCTTAGCAAAATTATCAAAGAATCAGTAGCCCTTTCAGAAAAATTAATAGAAAATAGTGCTGCCTTTCTAAAATTAAGTGAGAATGTTAAATTACAAATAAATCACATTTTTGTTTCTTTTGACGTAATGGCCATGTTTCCTAACATTCCATATGAAAGAGTCAAACTTGCCATAGAAAAAAGATGGAATATGATCAAACTTCGTACTAAAATTTCGAAAAAACAATTTCTTGATGCCACTGAATATGTTTTCAATTTCGTTTATTTTGAATTCGACAGTAATTTTTACAAACAAAAATTTGGAACTCCGATAGGCTCAGTCTTGTCCCCAATTCTTGATAAAATTGTGATGGAAGATATGGAAAATGAAGTTTTTGATCAAATTAATTTTGAGTTGGACTTTTATGCAAGATATGTTGATGATTCTGTACTTTTTTTACATGCACAAAATGTGGATACCCTACTCAATGTTTTTAATAGCATCATGAAAGAAGTTAGATAAAGAAAAAGTTCATGGAAATGTTATTTATAAAGAGAGAATGTTACAAAGCTATTAATTTAAAAAGAGATCTTCCAAGATACAACAAAATTTGGGATGGAGTCATTAATTGGATGAATTGACTGTAGTTTTGGTCAGAATTTTGCCTACGTGCAAGTCAATTTTCAATTAAAGAATGAAATAACTGACTTAGGTTTTTATTCAGAATGTTTGCCTATGTGAAAATCATTGTCAATCAAGGAATAAAATATTTACCAAAATAACAATTGCTATTAATTATCTGTGTTTTATTTCCAGGTAATAATGGTTTTCTAAGCTAATAACGTTTCATTACCTATTTGAACCGCTCCCGATCACAAGGGGACGCGTGGATTCAGCCTGAGAAGTATTGTCCTGAAAGTCAATTTTGAAAATCGTTCAAATTTTAATTTTGAGGACTGACACTTGTGGAGAATTTGAAGGCACATGTTTTTTCCTTCTTGTGAAAATTTGTAGGTTTTGTAGTTTTTGAAGTATTTGGTTCAAAGAAGAAATCCGAATACAAAAAATTTTAATCTTTCTTCATTTCAACTCGCGCCAACTTAGCCAATTTTTAGTACTTTTGGATCTTATTATCACTTAATTACGTGCTTGAGTTCTCTGAAACTATTTGAGAAAGAAAAACGTAAATATTTTGATAAACAATAAAGTTGTTAATTTTTTTTTTTGAGACTTAGCAAAAATCATTAATTTCAACCATCAAGCGGCTTGTGTATCGAGCGAATTTTAAGCAACGGCAAGCTTCCAGTGAGAAAGTTGTTGATTAATGTTCAAAGAAATTTTTTTGGTAAAATTCAGCTCAGTCGAATTTATGGTTAAAAAAATATGGATTTTTTAGGTTGCAAGCGGCAATCTTAACGCTGCCCGACGCACGTGCCTCCTCGGCTGCGAATGTGTTGCAGCGGACGATATGAAGATCAAGTCGGATACCAACATAATACACAAGATAATATCATTGAAGCAATTCATTTATTAGAGATTTCAAACAATAAATTATTGAACTAATACTTTTGCAGCTATTTAAAATAATATTCCATTCCCTTGTTTTTTACTCTATGTATAGTATATTTCAAAAGAGAACTACAAACAGTTGCTATTATATGTTTTGGTATCCGACTTGACCTTCATATCGTCCGATGCAATACATTCGTGGCCGAGGAGGCACGTGCATCGGGCATCGTTAAGATTGCCGCTTGCAATTTAGAACATTCATAATTTTTTAACCATTAATCCGATTGAGCTGAAATTTTCCAGTAAACTTCTTTGAACCTTAATCAACAACTTTCTCACCGGAAATTTGCCGTTGCTCAAAATTCGCTTGATAAACAAAACGCTTAAAGGTTGAAATTCATGATTTTTTCAAAGTCTCAAAAAAAAAGAATGAACAACCCTTTCATTTATTGAAATATTTACGTTTTTCTCTCTCAAGTGGTTTCAGAAGACTTAAACACGTAATTAAGTATTAATAAAATCGGAAAATTTAGAAAAGTGACTAAAATAGCGCGAGTTGAAGTGAAGAGAGATTGAAATTTTTTGTATTCGACAAGTCTACTTTTGAGCAACTACTTCAAAAATTACAGAACCTACAAATTTTTATAAGCAGGAAAAAAGATGCGCCTGGAAATTCTCTACAAATATCAGTCCTTAAAATTCAAATTCGTACGATTTTTAAAATTGACTATCATGACAATACTTCTCAGACTGAATCCACGCGTATCCCCTTTTGATCGGGAGCGGTTCATTTTTACATAATGTTTTCCTATATATTACCCCCGATGAGAAAGTCTAAATTCACTTCGAAATATGTTGGTCCCCAGTAGTATAAAGGAGTCGGAGAAAAAAAATGTGAGAAGTTGGTTTGATTGACTCATTCTTTTTCTCCTTCTTTCTTCTTTTTATTGTACATTTATTGTACATTTCTCTCTAATGAGCCGTAAAAGTGGTTGGTTTCAAAGTCTATTTTTTATTAGTAAACTTTTTGGGTGTTCTTATTCAGTACACAAAAAATTGTTATAAGAAAGTAGATTTCATTTTGACCTTTGAGAAATCTTACGTATTATTTTGATATCCGACTTGATCTTCATATCGTCCGCTGCAACACATTCGTAGCTGAGGAGGCACGTGCATCAGACAGCGTTAAGATTGACGCTTGCAATTTAAAACATTCATAATTTTTTAACCATCAATCCGATTGAGCTAAAAGTTTCCAGAAAACTTTTTTGAACCTTAGTCAACAACTTTCTCACTAGAAGTTTGCCGCTGCTTAAAATTCGTTTGATAAACAAAGAAGACGGAGAAAAGAAAGTGTGAGAGGTTTGTTTAGTTGACTCTTTCTTTTTCTTCCACTTTATTCTTTTTGTTGTACATTTATTGTACATTAGTCTCTAATGAGCCGTAAAAGTGGTTGGTTTCGAAGTCTATTTTTAATTTGTAAACTTTTTGGGTATTCTTTTTTAGTACACAAAAAATGGTCATAAGAAAGTAGATTTCATTTCGATCTTCAAGAAATTAGAAGTATGTCAGCCAGTTTTTGAAAAGTGCTTTCAAGGGCAATTTCAAGAAAGTGCACCGCAATCATATCCACCGAAATTTATAAATAATCTGCTCATATAAAATTGGCATTTATTGAGATATTATTTATAGCAAGGTGAGAAAGTGTGCGTGTACTTTAAACTATTCACAATATAGATACATAGCAAAGCTATTCATATTGCATAATCTAAGAATGACACGTGCTGTGTCGCATAAGAACGCATTGATTTTCTGCGCGCGCGCAATCGAAGGGGTCAATCCTCGTTTAAAATGCAAAAGTTAGTACTCATATTTATTTAAAATCCTCACGTACTTAGAGAGTGCTTGACTTCAACTTACACACAAACATATTGCTTTTTGTCAAGGAGAACTACTGTCGCTAGAAACCATTCCTTTTTGAAAACGTTACTTAGAATTAATAGTAGTTATTATAAGGCCATTCAAGGAAATCACCTTTTTTGTCACCTTCTTCAATAATATACGAATCTTTCCTTTATGTCTCGAAAAGCGAAGCTGATTCACTTCGCCAAAAGAATTTTTTATCTATTTATTACGTTGCTTTCAACTTCCAATTTTTGCAACACACATTTTTTATGGCCCTACATTCGAATTGTCATTAATAAAGCTGTTTAAGGATGTTCTAGGTATACAGAAAAGTTCAAAATTACTCAATCTTTAACTTTATTCATAACATTGACAAAAAAGGCCCATTTATTATTGCAACAAATTTTTGAAGAGAAACCTAAGCGTAAGTAATACAAAAATATTTGAGGTTATTATTGTTTATTTAAATGTGTAAGTCCATATTAAAACAGCCCACTTTGTTGCTTGTCAATAAGGTTTAACTTCAGACAGAATAAAGCTTGAAAATGACCCTTATTAACGAGCGACAAAGTGGGCTGTTTTAATATGGACTTTAATATGGATTTTTGGTTCCGCTTTAGGCAAAAGTCATGATTTTCATTCAATTTTTGATTTACAAAAGTTCATTCTATTACTTGAAAGGTTCTTTACAACTCTATTCGTCACGTTTTTAAGAAAATTATTTTATTTAGATATTAGACACACAATTATTTCTAGTTAGTCACTTTTTGAATTTGACAATTTGTCAAACAATATTCAATGAAATGGAGTGCCTGCGCGTACCGAAAAAATGCAGCTCTTTGTGATGAAATTTCGGTACAAATAGCTCCTTTTCCAGATACCGCTATTCGTCCCGAAAAATCGGGTTATTCGTGCCGAAATTTCGGTACACGTAGCCACGGCCTTAATAAAAACATGACGAATATAATTGTAAAGAACCTTTCAAAGAAAAAAATGAGCTTTTGTGAAAATAAATTTAATTGAAAATTACGACTGTTTGTTAGAACAGGCTCCAAAGTGCTCCATGGAACTAAAAAAAGAATTAAAAATTATCTTTCTGAAGAAAAAAATATCCTCAAAAATAAAAAAAAAAGTATCAAAAGAGTAGCCTTTTTAAATCAGTCAAAAAGTAGCTTTTCAAATGAAAAAGTAGTATAAAAAATACTTTAAATCAAAAAATAACGTATTTAAAGGGAATTTTTGACAAAGGAGTTTAACTTTCAATCAAGAAGTTGAATTTTCAACCAAGAATATTGATTTTTTACTACAGCTAAAAAATAATTGTAACCATAGAAAATTCATTCATAAAAGAGCAGTTGAACTTTCGACCAAAAAAATATTGTAATTTTAAATCAAAAATAGTTGATTTCATCCAAGAAAGACGAATTTTAAACGAAATATTTGAATCCTCAACCAAAACAGATTAATTTTCAACCGAACAGTTGAATATTCAACCAAAAAAGATAATTAGAAGGAATTTCTACCAAAAGAGATGACATTCGAACCGAAAGGCGAAATTTCTACAAAACAGTTGAATTTTCAACCCAAAAGACGAACTTTCAACAAAAAAGATAACTTTTTAACAAAATTGTGAAATTTTCGTCAAAATAATCAAATCCTCAACGATAGAGCAGGATTTTTAACCAACAGAGATGAATTTTCAAACCAAAAAGACGAAACTTTCAACCGAGTAGTTTAATTTTCAACCAAGAAGATTAATATTTTATAGGAAAACACAAATTTTTAACATAATGCATGAATTCGCAACCAAATAGTTTCATTTTCAACGGAGAAAAAGAATTTCAACTAAACAGTTAAATTTTCAACAAAGAAAGATTTTTCAGTCAAAAAAGAAAAACAGTTTCAACCAAATTATTCAAGTTTCAAGCCAAAAAGACAAATTTTCTACATGCCACTTGAATTTTCAACCCGAAAATATGAATTTTCAATACAAAAGTTAATTTCCAACCAAATAGTTTAATCTTCTTCCAAAATAGTTGAATTGTCAACCCAAAAAGAAGAATTTTCAGCAAAACAGTTGAACTTTCAACCAAAAAGGCGAAGTTCCAACAAAAAAGAATGACTTTTTTACAAAATTTTTTAAAGTTCAACAAAATAAATAAATTCTCAACCAAATAATAAGATTTTTCACTAAAAGAGATGAATTTCCAAACCAAAAAGACGAAATTAAATTAAGAGGATGAACATTTAACTAAAAAAATAATTTTTAACTTTTGAAGATTCAAAAAAAAAACAGTGACCCGTTTTTGAAAAAATCGACTTTTTTGAAACTTGTTTTTATGGCTTGAAATGTTTATTTATTAAATTCTCATGCAAAATTATACAAATATTACATTTTTAGCACGTGTTTCTTATATAAAATTAGTTTTTTCCTGACTTTTCAACTGTTGAAAATTAAATGTTCAATTTTCTACAATTTGTTTTAGAAACAAGTGTTAAGAATATTATACTTACATAATTTTACATAAGAATTTAATAAATAGACATTTCAATCCCTGAAAAAAAGTTTAAAGAAAAAGATTTTTCCGATAATGGGTAGACATTGGCAGAAATTGTTTCGCCCAGTTAATATTTATTCAATAAAATCTCAGTAGGGAATTTATGAGCTTAAAAAGAAATCCCAACTTGAGTGAAAAAAAATTGAGAAATTCATCGACTGTTCTATTTTGATTGATTTATTGTTTTTTTTTTGTAGAGTAGTTTCTTAAGGCATACTTTTCTTTCATTTTTTATTGTTATGAAACTGAAATTTGTTAGTACGATGAATGTTTTATATAACTTTACTGAAAAAAGCAAAAAAGTAGCCTTACTTAAAGAAGTATCAAGAAAGTAAAAAAGTGTGAAACTTTACAGCCTGATGAAGCAGAAGAAAAAATACAAAGATGCAAATAACTACATTTAAATAAACAATTATGACAATTAAACAATTGAACAAACAATTAGTTTTCAATCATGTTTACGCTCTTCTGAAATTTGTTGCAATAGTCAATGAGCCTTTTCTGGACAACTTTATAAATCAAGATAAAGCTAATGTAATTTTGAACTTGACGGTAAAAAATTCTGAAATACAAGGGGGTGGCACAAAACACGAATTTCAGAAAATGAAAAACCTTGGGGTCCTATTGTCTCAAGAATAGGACCACGGGGCTTTTATTGTCTGAATTTTGTATTTTACGCTACACCCCCATAAACAGTAAATAGAAATAAAACTTTTTCATGAGCAGATATTTTCAATCAAAGAAAAGTAGGTATAACTTGAAAATTGAGAGTTAATATAGATTTTATGTCATATTTGTTATTTTTTTACATCTAGCAATTGATAACAAAACTTAATCTGTTCTACTATACTATCATAATCCATACACCGTATTTTTTAAGTCTCGTAATTCTTCCGGCTAATTTTATGGTTCAATGGCATGGTAAATCTCATCTGGGAAAGTGTTCGTAAAATCCATTCTTCTCGCGATACCATGATGGACAATTTTTTCTGAGCCTCACAGATTTAACTAATCTTTACTTTTACGGGCCTCGGACTCACTTCAGAGATAAAAAATAGCGTGAAAAGTGTCATGGATTTGAAAAAAAAAGTCAAAATAGTGTCAAAAAATTTTACAAGTTTAAAACTTATATAAATGGAAATAAAGAATAGAAGGAGGTGTGATGTGAACACGAACCATGTTTTTATGAAATTAAAATTTTTAGAGCATATTTAATGAATAATTAGCATAAATTAACTAATACATCCTTGTTGTTTATTCCTTTTCCATCCTCGTTGTTTGTTCTTTGTTTATCTTTGTTATTTATTTCTTCTTCATTCTAGTTGTTTGTTCCTTATGCATCCTACATGTTTGTACCTTGTTCATGCTTGTTGTTTATAACTTCTCCATTTTTGTTGTTTGTTTCTTCTTCATCATCACTGCCTGTCCCTTATATAACCTAACTGTTTATTCCTCCTCCATACATATTTCTTATTCCTTCTCCATCCTATTTTTCGTTCCTTCTCCATCCTTGTTGTTTATTCCTTGTCCATTCTTGTTGTATATTCGTTTTCCACCCTTGTTGTTCGTACTCTGTCCATCCTTATTGTTTATTCCTTGTTCATCCCTATTGTTTGCTCCTTCTCCATTCTTGTTGTTTGTTTTTTTTTTCATCCTTTTGGCTTGTCCCTTGTTCAACCTTGTTGTTCATTCCTTGTTCATTCTTGTTGTTTATTCCTTGCTCTTCCTTGTTTTTTGTTCCTTTTTTATTCTTGTTGTTTGTTACTTGTTTATCCTTGTTGTCTTTTACTTGTTCGTCCTTCCTTTTTGTTCCTTGTTCATCCTTGTTGTTTATTTCTTATTCATCCTTGTTTGTTGTTACCTATTTATCCTTGTTGCTTGCCCCTTGTTAAACCTTGTTGTTTATTCCTTCTCCATTCTTGTTGTTTGTTCCTTCTTCATCCTCATTGCCTGTCCCTTGTTCAACCGTGTTGTTTATTCCTTCTCCATACTTGTTGTTTATTCCTTCTCCATCCTTATTGCTTATTCCTTACCCATCTTTGTTGTTTATTCCTGGCCCATATTTGTTGTGTATTCCTTTTCCACCAAGGTTGACTACCCTTTGTTCATCCTTGTTATTTATTCCTTCTCCATACTTGTTTATTCTTTCTTATTCCATGTTGTTTGCTCTTTGTTCATCCTTGTTGTTTGTTCCTTGTCCATCTTTTTTGTTGATTCCTTGTTCATCTTTGTTGTTTATTTCATCTTCATACTTATTGTTTATTCGCTGTCCATACTTGCTGTTTGTTCCTCCTCCATCCTTATTATCTCTTCCTTGTTCATCCTTGTTTTTTATTCCTTCTCCATTCTTGTTATTTAATCCCTGTCCATCCTTGTTGCTTATTCCTTTTCCATTCTTATTGTTTGTTCCTTATTCATCCTTCTTGTTTGTTTCTTGTTCATCCTTGTTGTTTATTCCTTGTTCATCCTTGCTGTTTGTTTCTTTTTAATCCTTGTTGTTTGTTCCTTCTTCATACTTTTTCATTCCTTCTCAATCCTTGTTGTTTGTTCCTTATTCATCCTTCTTGTTTGTTTCTTGCTCATCCTTCTTGTTTATTTTTTGTTCATCCTCGTTGTTTATTCCTTGTTTATACTTGTCTATTCCTTCTCCATCCTTGTTGTTTGTTCCTTGATAAACCTTCTCGTTTGTTCCTTGTTCATCTTTTTTGTTTATTTCTTTTTCATCCTTATTATTTATTTATCTCCATTCTTGTTGTTTGTTCCTTTTTCAACCTCGTTGTTTGTTCCTTTTCCTTTGTTCATATTTATTGTTTATTCCTTGTTCATCCTTGTTTTTTATTCCTTCTCCATCCTTGTTGTTTGTTCCTTGATGAACCTTGTTGTTAGTTCCTTGTTCATCTTTTTTGTTTATTCATTTTTCATCCTTGTTGTTTATTTTTTCTCTATTCTTGTTGTGTGTTCCTTGTTTATCCTTGTTGTTTGTTCCTTTTTTCTTGTTAATCGTTTTTGTTTATTCCTTGTTCTCATCCTTTTTGTTCATTCCTTGTTCATTTTTGTTGTTTATTTATTTTTCATTCTTGTTTTTTGTTCCTTATTCATCTTAGTTATTTATTTTGGCCTCATCCTAGTTGTTTTTTCCTAATGCTTCCTGCTTGTTTCTTCCTTGTTCATCCTTGTTGTTTATTCTTTGTTCATCCTTGTTATTCATTCCGTTTCCATACTTCTTGTTTATTTGTTCTTCATCCTCGTTGTTTGTTCGTTATGCATCCTTTTTGTTTGTTCCTTGTTCATCCTTATGTTTATTCCTTCTGTATACTTGTTTATCCCTTCTTCATCTGTGTTGTTTGTTCCTTGCTCATCCTTGTTGTTTATTACGTCTCCATATTTGTTGTTTATTTTTCTTCACCCTTGTTGCTTGTTCCTTGTTCATCCTTGTTGTTTGTTTCCTGCACATCATTGTAGTTAATTCCCTGTTTATCCTTGTTGTTTATTCCTTGTTCATCCTTGCTGTTTGTTTCTTGTTAATCCTTGTTGTTTGTTGTTTGTTAATCCTTTTTGTTTATTTCTTGTTCATTCTTGTCGTTTAATTTCTTGGGAGAATCCTTTCTTGTTTTTGTGACATCCAAGTAATCTTTCCTGGGTTTATTCGGAAGATCGTCATTAACAAATTTTTCTTTCCTTTTCCTTGACTCTTTCCCGACAGAAGATTTAGGTTCAGCAACATTTGAAGATTTTAGTATTGCTTTCGACGGATCAACTCATCAACCACTTTTCTTCTCTCCTGTTCAATTTCCTTCGATAAATTATGGATGTGTACATCCTTGAGCTGTTGTTCCTTTTTCAATTTCTCAGCAGCGGGAAGCATTTCATTTGCCACATTAGCACCTGTAAAATCCTTCCGATTTAAAGCTTCTTCTAACTCTTTCTTAGCCTTTCCTATCAAACAATTTTAACTCTTCTCTGTCAAATCTCTTTCCTTTTGAATAGTTTAATTTTTTGTTCAAGCTCATCAACGTTCTTATTTTCCACTTCAAACTTCTTCAGTTTTTTTCTTTTATTTTTCGAGTCTTTCTGTTTTCCTCTATTCAAGGGAAAGTGAAGAAATAGTGGCATTAGCGGACAATTGTGTGCAAATCGTGTCTTTAGTGTAACTTTCTTCCAAATAGTAGGAAAATAGTGTCATCGCTCTAAAAAAGTGTTAAATAGTGTCAATAGTGTAGTGAGTCCGAGGCCTGCTTTTATAATAGTAAGATTCCTCTTGACTAGTTTTAGAAATTACTCTCCTTTTCAAGATCACCAAATACAGCTGAAAAAGCTGTATAATATTTTCAATCTTATTCAAATTTAGGAAGATAAGAGACTAAATAAACTCGATTTTTCCAGTGGATGAATATTGAAAAAAAACTAATATCGCCACTTTCTATTACGCGTAACGTGTGAAATGGCCTATTAAATTCGCTTTGTTGTTTATAGCGAATCGGTCACGGGAAGCGATACGGCTATGTTCGATACTCTTGAGACCAGCTATGAAATTTCTGCAACGGAATCCCTACATATATTTTTATTTTATATCAACGGCCCGTTTGCATATCAAAAGATATTAAAAAGAAAAGAAGAGAAGCAGCCCGTAAAAAAGCAATAGGCATTTTTACAACTCTTGACATGCAATCTTCTCAGTTCTCAATGACATACATTTAGAAGATTTGAAAAATAATGTTTAACTACGAAATTTTAGGAAATTAAAAAAAAAACAGGAATCCAACGATCAAATTTGGACAACACGCTCTTAAATGTCTCCATTCAAATTGGAAAAAAATGTTCCGTCCGTGAAAAATTTGTTTTTATTGCCTTGAAAACGGTTTTGAATGAACATCGGAACGTTGGTAGATTTTTATAAATATTTTTTGATTGTGATTTAGAAAAAAATAAAATAAGAATAGATGAGAGGTGGATGAGGTGGTCAAATTTCATCGTTGGATTCTTGGTTTTTTTTTTCAATTTCCAAGAATTTCGTAGTTAAATTTGAGTGTTGGACGTTAACGAAGAATTTAGGTTTTGATTTATTCTGAATGCAATTTCTTAAATTTAAAAATAATGTTTCATCTGTCTTGCGGAAATTTTTGAATCTTTGAATTACGATAAAGAATTTAAACATTTAAATGGGAAACTTTTACAGGAAAAGAGTGACCCAGTCACGAAATGTTTAAAATGTATTATGAGATTTACCGAAATTCGTCCGCTTCTTGAAGGTTTTTTCGATCGGAAGCGTTCCGGTCTTCGAGTAGCATCGCAGAAAAAATTGATCATTTGTGTTCAATCGATTTCTCCATGCCATGTCGACTATAGAAATCTGCTTTTCATCACTACCTCTATAATCTCCAGATATACATTTCTGATGTGATTGCAGATCACTTTCTATCAACTTTACACAATTTAAATCCAATTCATCCAAGTAAAAGATCAACGCTCATGTACTGAATTTAAAATAACATTGCTTTGATTAAAATTTGGGAAATTTAGTTCAGAATAAATAAAAATTTAAATTCCTCTTTAACGTCCAACATTCAAATTTAACTACGAAATTCTTGGAGATAAGAGAAACCAAGAATCCAACGAAAAAATTTGGACAACAAATGTCTTCATTTAGATTTTAAAAAAAAGAAGAAAAATAGGAAAGAAAAAGAAGACAACCCTTAAATCCCCTTCCTTCTTTGCTTCTCTCGTCTTTTTTAATTTTGGTTCCAATTAATACTTATTAGCCAATTAAAAATATTACTACAGAGCTTAAAATATTAGACAAATCGAGAAATGTTTAAAATTCAAATTGAAAATTAGGCGACACATATTTTTACGACTTGAGAAAAAAAATTTGTCTGCAAAGTTATAAGTATTTGAACTTTGAACAGTTTTTCAAAAAAATACAAACTCGTTCTTCAAATCTTTATATCTTTTGGCCTGAATAAAATATTAAACATTTCTTTTCGGTTTCTGATGAGGTATATAGCCCTCTTTCAAAAACCGAATTTCGAAATGTAGTTCAAAAGTTTTTCTTACGACAAATAAAAATTGTAATGCTTTTTTGAAAATTCGTTTTTTGGTTGAATTCAACTGTTTTCGATTTGAAACTAAAAACTTTCTTGGATGAAATATCAACTATTACATTTTTTGTTGATAATTCATTACTTTTCATCGGAAATTAATTTTTTGAATTGAAAATTTAACTATTATGTTTTTGATTGGAAAACTGTATCTGCATCTCTTTGTTTTAAAATTTAACTATTTCATTGAAAATTTGTCTTCTTTGGTTGAGTTCAACTGTTTCTGATTAAAATTCATCTTTGTTGAAAATTTAACTATTTGGTTAAAGAAAATTTTTTTTTGGTTGAACATTAACTTTTTATCTAGAAGTCTAACTATTCTATTTTGAGTAAGTATATTGTTTAGTTGAAAATTCAACTATTTGGTAGAAAATTACTCTTCTTGGTTAAAAATTCACCTTTTTGGTTAAAAATTTAACTATATGATCAAAAGTTGAACTCTTTTAATAAAAATTAAATTTTTTGTTGAAAGTTTCATCATTTTAGTTGAAAATTCATCCCTTTGGTTAAAAAATTAACTACTTTGTTGAAAATTTGCTTTTTTGACTAAACATTCAATTTTCAACTGAAAATTTAATTATTCCATTATGGGTCGAAAATGCATCTTATTTGGTTGGAAATTCAACTGTGTGGTTTGAAAATTTATTTTTTTTAGATGAAAATTCTACTATCTGGTTGAAAATTCATGTATTTTGTTGAAAATACATCTTTTTTAGTTGCGGATTGAAAGAACTGGTTGGAAGTTAAATTCTTTTATAAAAAATTCACTTTTTAGTTGACTTATCATTTTAGTTGATAATTCATCTCTTTGGTTAAAAACTTATCTTTTAATGTTTCAGACATATTATTTGAAAAAGGAATAATAGTGACTCTTTTTGCGAAAGTAACTGAGGAAAATCAGTAACGATAACGATAACTAGTTCTCTTTAAAAAGTAACTTAAGCATCACTAGTTTAAAATTAACAAAATGACATTGATATTTTTGAAATTATAAAAAACCTATTTTCGCAAAAACCCCATTTTTTTATTTTTTGACATTTTTTTGTTAAATTTGTACTTCTATAAGAAAGACATCCTTCGAGTTTTATGCAGATCAACTCATTTTTGTGGCTACGACAGTTTTTTTCGAAAAATTGATTTTTCGCATTTTTCTTGCGGTCTATGCAAGATATCATAAAAAAGTAGGAGGTCTTTTTTTTGAAGTTATAGAGATATAAAGAACGAATTTGTATTAAGAGAAAAAAAGCTTCAAAGTTGAAATATTTATTACTTTCCACAATTTTTTTTTCTCAAATCACAAAAATACGGGTTGCCTAATTTTCTCTAGAAAACAACCTATTTTTCGCCAAGAAATTCTACGACTCGAAGTGTAGAACTTGCCTGTCTAATTTTTAATGGATCTGGTCTGGTATGTAAATTTTCCTTAGAATATTCCGAATGTCTTAGAAAAATGTCGAATTTCCAATTTTTGTGAGTGAATCTAAAACAAAAATAAACAGGAAGAGACTCTGCTCCCTAAACAAACTTGAAAAATCGGGAGTAATATAGGAAAAAGTGAAGAAGTGATAATTCTCTGTGGCAAGGTGCATTGAAATGCAGAGGAGCTTGCAAGAAAAACAGCATCTGGGTTAATTCCCAGGAATGTTTCGACTCTTTTTCTTCCCCAACTGATGGAATTTTTTATAAAAAATGTCTATTATTCTCAGACCGTGATCCCAGGAGGAAAAGTCTTGTGTACAACGGAATAATCCGACACATCAGAGGATAAGCATCAACTGGATTTATACGCAGAATTTCCGTATCCACCCAGCCTTATAAAATTAAAATTTGAAACTAGAGAATATTGTACCATTTTAATTGAAAACACTAAGAATTGAATAATTTCTCATTAAAACTTTATAATTAAACAATTTTTAATTAATAGTGCTTGACATTGAACCATTTCTAACTGCGTGAGTCCGTATTCAAAGATTTAATTCTTTCATATTGCAGTTTGGACATTTTAAAGTCGAAAACGTTTAAAATCGATTAATTTCAAATTCAGTGATTAAAAACTGAATAAATTTATATTTGAAAACAGAATTTCAAATTCAAATCCTTGATATTGTTGATTAATTTTAAGTTCAAAGTGCTTAAAATTGAATCTGAAGGAAATCCGAATGACTATTGTTAAAAGATTGTTTCAACTTAAAAGTTTATTTTGATTCTGCAAAGAATATTTCACGCCGAGGAGTCATGCCACTGTTGACACTTTTTTACACTTTTTTAACGATGCAACTATTTTGCTACTATTTTGAAAAAATAACACTGATGCTACTATTTTCTTAAATTGCTCGCAATTCCAACTATTTTTTCACTTTGCCTTTGAACATACTTTCAGACACCTTCACTGATTGGCTAAAATAAGAAATCCGCCATCTCAAAAATTGCAATTTCAAAAGATTTCATGATATCAAGAGATTTCAAAGATATTACAAATTTCAAGATAATTAACGGGACTTTAAAATATTTCAGGGTATTAATGGGATTTTACTAGACCTAAGCGATGTTATAGGATCTTCAAGAATTTTCAAGATTTATTCCTTGTGAGTAGATTTCGAAGGATTTGGAATATTTGAGGATTTTAAAAGGGTTTATTAAAGGATTTCAAGGGATTTCAGAGAGTAAATGAAATGAAATGAATTTGCAAAGGACTTACAGGGATTTCTAGGGATTTCTACGAATTTCATCAGATTCTACGGTGACTCAAGGGATTTTAAAGATTTAAACATTTTTGAGTGAATTTAAAAAAGGTATTAAAGTTTTCAAGATGTTATACGGAATTTCAAAAAAAATTTAAGGATTGTAAAAGATTTAAGTGATATTAAAAATTTTAAAGGATTCTAAAGAACATAGTGTATTTCAAAAGATTCCGAGGAATTTCATGAGATTTCAAAGAATTTTGTAAGATTATAGAAAATTTCACGAGATTGAAAAATTTCTATGGAATTTTAAATGATTTCGCGAGATTTCAATCATTTCAAGAAGTTTTTACGGTATTTACCAAATTTCAAGGATCTATAACTTCCAACATTCAAATTTTACTATGAAATTCTTGGGAACTAAGCAAAAACAAGAAACTAATAATCAAATTTGAACTACTCACTTTTAAATGTCTCCATTAAAATTTAAAACACCAAAATAAAAGGAGAGGGAAGAAAAAGAAAGCAACCTCCAAATCCCCTTTCTTCTTTTTTCTCTCATTTTGTTCCATTTATATATTTTTTAAATCACAATCAAAAAACATTCACAAAAAATCTAGCAATGAGCGTCAAAATGTTGGTAGTTTTTTTGCTCAATGTATTTTGATTGTGATTTAAAAAAATAAATTGAAAAATACAAGAGAAAGAAGGAGGAAGGGGATTCGGAGATTGCTTTATTTTTCTTTCCTCTTTTTTTCTGTTTAAGAGTTTCGTAGTTAGATTCCATAAGATTAGAAGGAAATTTGATAGTTTTTTGGGGATTTGAAGAAATAAGAGAGTTTCCGAGGAATTTTAGAGGACTTCAACAGACTTCAAAGGTTTTTAATAGATTTCAGTAAATTTCAACAGATTTCAGAGGATTTTGAATATTTCATCATTTTTGAAGGAATCTTGAAAAATATTACACATTTCAATACATTTCACACGATTTTACTCGATTTTTGTGGATTTCCTAAGGAGTTAACAAACTTTAAGTGATTTTATAAATTTCAAGGGATTTCAAACGATTTTTAAGAGTTTAGGGTATTGTCAAAGATTCCAAGAAATTTAATGAGATTTCAAAATTTTCAAGAGTTTTCGAAGAATTTTGTAAGATTTGCGAAAATTTGAAAGGATTTTGAAAAGGTATGCAGGATATCAATGATGTTTAAAAGTTTCCAAAGGATTTCTACGGATTTCAAGGTATTTGAAAGATTTCAAGGGATTCAAAAAGATTGACGAGTTTCGCAGACATTTTTAGGGGATCTTAACAGACTTCAGGGGTTCTTAAAGGATTCCATGAGATTTGAAATGTTTTGGGGTATTTTAAAAGATTCGAAAGGATTTCACGCGATTTTATGGGAGATATATTGTATACCGGATTCCTAAAATAGTTAACTCCTCTATCTTTATTTACGAAATTGCTTCACACTATTCTCCTACTATTTTTCAAAATTTATGCTACTATTGACACTATTTTGAATTTCTGAAATAAGTCTGAGGCCATATTCGTAAAAATCAATAAAAATTATGTACTCTGTATTCCTAAAAAAATAGAGTTTTTATTTCAGTCATTCAGTTTAATACCGTTTTGCTCATTATCTTTAACAATTTCATGCGACTTCTTATGGACTTTTTTCGAAATTCCTTGCGACTATTTTGTAATTTCATGCTACTAAAACGACATTTTCAAGCGCTGTAGTCAATCCGAGCCCTACACTTCAGGGTCCAAAAGTGCATTTCATTTTTTTTTAATTTTCATGCTCTCGCCCCCAAAATTTGTTAGAGTTCACAAAAAAAATTATATCTAGAGGTTCCGCAAGCCCAATGAAGTTTAACATGTATTTCCCATAAAAAAAGGCGTTTTTGTAAATTTTTTTCAGAATCGTCAATATTAGGTGTATCGAGTTGACCCTCTATGTTTCTTTTTACAATTAGCGATGGAATACGAATCACAAATTACTTTTTGTATTTCACCTCCTTAAGTCTGCTTTATAGGATCCCAAGAGAACCCTATAAGTGAAAAATTAGGTTTCGCGAGTTTTTCGCGCTCATTATTTTTTTTGTGGTTCCTTCCAGTACAAAATATTTTTAGTACGCAAAATATTACTTTCTACTGATAATTAGATGTTTACATACATTTTTTCAAAAATTAATTATTGTTTATAGCAATTTTCTCTTAGAATAGAGTTAGAAAGTCGCGGCTTTTCCGAATTTTGCAAATTGTCATTTAGAGCGAAGCACTTATCAATTAAAGTTAACAAACATAATTGTTGAAGCAATTTATTATTATTTATAACAATTTTCTCTAATAATGGTAGAGAGTTGCATTTTCTTCTAAAATTTTCAGCTTTTTCTTGACTATTTAGTTAGGGACAAATAATAAATGAACATCAACAAAAATCATTGTTTAAATAGTACCGTATTTACACGCATATAATCCGCACCTTTTTTTGGTTTTTCAGAGCTCGAAAATCGGGGTGCGACTTATAATCGTGTGCGGCTTATATGCGTTTAAATACGGTATTATACTTTTTCGGGATGAAATATTTTTAGTCTTCTTCTGGTGTTTTAAAAATATTAATTTAAATAAATAGACTAACTGACAGTAGAGATGAAAACAAAAGATGGAATAATTAGCAGAATAATTCGAAAAATATATACACGGAAAAGAGAGAGACTGTTAAGAATGATTCCTGTTGATGTTTATTTATTATTTGTTCATAACTATGAAGTCAAAAAAAGCTGAAAATTTGAGCAAAAATCGCAACTTTCTAGCATTTCTCTGAGAGAAGATAGTTATAAACAATAATAAATTCTTCAAACAATCATGTTTCTTAACTTGCAATCATTATTACCTCACTATTATTGCCTCACTAATTGCATTAATTATTACTCCACCCTCTCCGAATATCATTCTTTCAACAAAAAAAATACATCTTTTCTCAAATATCGAAATGAAATCTACTTTCTTTTGAAAATTTTTTGTGTACTTAAAAAGAACACACAAAAAGTTCACAAATCAAAATTAGACGTCGAAGCTCCCTACTTAACGGCTCATTAGAGACAAATGTACAATAAATGTACAAAAAAAAAAAAAGAAAAAGGAGGAAGAAAAACAAAGATTCAACCAAACCAACCCCTCACTCTTTCTTTTTACCATCTTTTTTATAATACTGGGGACCAACATGTTTCGAAGCCATTTTGGACTTTCTCATCAGGGGTAATTTATAGGAATGGTTTTCTAATCTAATAATGTTTCCGTTATTTGTACCTGTTGTTTTCTATAAATTACTCCTAATGAGGGAGTCTAAATTGGCTTCGAAACATGTTGGTGCCCAGTATTATAAAAAAGACGGAGAAAAAAGAGAGTGAGATGTTGATTTAGTGACTCCTTCTTTTCCTCCATCTTTTTTCTTTTTCTTGTACATTTATTGTACAGTTGTCTTTTATAAGCCGAAAAAATGGGTAGCTTCGAAGTCTATTATCGATTTGTGAGCTTTTTGGGTGTTCTTTTTTAGTACACAACAAATTTTCATAGAAAAGTAGATTTCATTTCGATCTTTAACAAATAAGGTTCATACCTCAGAATCCGGCTCCCCGCAACGGATTTTTATGAAGCCTTTTGCATTGTGTTGTTAAGTGTACTTACTAAAAAGTTGAACTTTTAGACATTCCCGCTGTTTTTAAGAATCACTTCTTTTTCAAACAATTCAAAAATTTCAGAAAAATAGATTAGAAAGTTAAATAACCTGAATAATTTAAGTCTTAGAGCCACAAAAATATTGCGTATACGGATTTTGGGGTTGCTGATTATGAATGTAAGGTCAAAGAAATTAAAAATGGCACACAAAAAAGATTTCTTTTAATTGAGGTATTAATCATTAACTCAGTTTACCAAAAGATATCTATTTTTATTTGAATATATTATGCAAATTTGAGAAAGTTAGCAATTTTTTAAAATGTGTTATTGTTTTGGATTATTATTTCCTTCTATTTTGAAAAATGAAACAATCTGAGAAGACTGATTCTAAATCAACCTACAAAATTAAATTTATGACCTGAACATTTTCTGTCGCGAGGCTGACTATTTTCGTGAGCAACATTTCCAAATTAAAGTATTATGTAGATCTGGTTATAGCAAAAAGTAGTGTAATAAATCTTGAATGTGATCTAGTTGGCACAAAATCTAGTTTTGCTCTCGCTTGGCATTTCAGTGATATTAACGACAGTAGTAGTTCTTTACATACTAGTTTCTAGTTTGTAGAAAAGCCAGAACATTCTAACATCAAAGAGGTCAACGAAAGGAGCATAAACGACCCAAACCGCAAAATTAAATTCACGTATATTGGAAATGAACATAGCCGGAAGCGTTTTTAGTTTCCAGTGTATTTAATAGGGCTTGACGTAAAAAACAAATTTCAAAAAATGAGAGACCCTGGGGTCTTATTCTCTTCCTTTTTACATAAAAAGCCACTGCATAAAATTTGATTTCAAACGAATAAAATTTTCTGATCAATTTTGCCAAAATTACCCGAAAAATCCGAAGAACCCATGTTTTTCTTGACTTACTTCAAAATTATTGGTTATTCAATAAATGAAGTGTTTTAATTTTAATTCCTGCATCGATTCGTGACTGTGGGCGAAACCTGGATCCACCACTATACAACCCGAAATGAAGCAGCAGTCATAGTAGTGGGTTTCCCAAGGAATTATCCTAATTGATTACTTGGAGAAGGGTAAAAATATAACAGAAACATACTATGCATCATCATTGGACCGTTTGAAAGCCGAGCTACAAAAAAAAACCGGTCACGATTGGCGCAGAAAATGTGCTGCTTCATCACGACAACGCACTGGCTCACACCTCTGCAATCGCAGTGGCAAAAATACACCCACTAGGCTTCGAATTGATTCTTCATTCACCCTATTCTCCAGACTTGGCTCCGTGCGACTTCTTTCTGTCCCCGACCTTGAAGACCTGACTCGGTGGGAAGAGATTCTTGTTCACTGAAGAAGTAATCGGTGCCGTGAATAAATATTTTTCAGACCCCGAGAAATCTTACTTTTCTGAAGGGATAAAAAAATTGGAGTCTCACTGGACTAAGTGTGTAGCCCTCGAGGAAGATTATGTTGAGAAATAAAGACAAAATTTAAAAAAAAAAATTTTTTGCTTTTTTACCAAACTCATCAAGCGATCCTTGTATTTCAGCATTATTTTTTGGAACATAAATCCCATCAGAAATTGTCAAAATTTGGAAAAAAATTGAAAGAAACTTTTCTGGTACTTTGGCTCTAAAAACGTCCTGCTGAATAAAAAAATTAAGTGGAACTTTTCCTGTAATTTTGTTCTGAAAAAGTCCTGGTGAAACGAGACTTGTGTTTTTCATGGAATCCATTAGTAAGTAAAATTTAAAATGCCCACTGATTTTCGAAAATATCAAAAATGTTCTCTTTTCACCCTTTGCGTCGTTTATTTTCGAGTAGGGTTGTTCAAATGAAGAAGTTGAATACAACAAAAAGATGTATTTCATAGAGATCTACAACTTTTATTCAAACACATTTTTATACAATCAATGACTTTAAATTAAATCCAGCCAAACAGGGGTTTGTCGAGTTTTCTTGGCATTTATGGCAAAATTCATCCGAACTAAATTTTACACAGTTGATTTTTATGTGAAAGGAAAAAAATAGGAGCCCAGGGTCTTCCATTTTCTGAAATTTGTATTTTACGCTACGCCCTATTGTTTATACATAATGTGTATGAAGTTCTATGCGGCTACTAAAAATTCCGGAAGTGATTTATCAACTTCAATCATTATTATTCATGTAAATAAATATTGTTTTGAATTTCGAATTGAATGAATTCATATTCGAAAAAGTCAGAAACTTGTAGGATAATCAAACGTATACATGGGCAACTTTCAAAAGCGACACGTGGGAAAAGTTGGTCTGCATTTTGTGTATTTGTGAATCATCGCGAAAAGAACGTCACGTCGACGCCTTGGTTACTCGCTTTGCGGTTGGGAATTAAATTATACAAGGCTGCGGGCTAGAACGTATTTCTTATCTTTGAATTTTCCTTCAAGATTGCATTCCGCTTTTTTCAATCGTTTCATCTAAGAGTGTACGATTTCAATATTCCGAGTCAGAAACTTCCAATGAAATTTCAGTTTAAACAATTTCTTAACTGTTAAATTTCGTTTCTAAATTCCAATCATAAAAGGTACTTGGACTAATTCTTAAAATTCAAGAAATTAGATTCGGAATAAATCAAAATTTTATTTCTTCTTTAGCACCCAACATTCCAATTTAAGTACGAAATTCGTGGAAATCAACGAAAAAAACAAGAATCCAACGATCAAATTTGGACAACACACTCTCAAAAACCTCCATTCAAATTAAAAAAGAATAAAAATAAAAAAATTAGTGAAAATGGGCAGCAAGCGCCTACAAAAAAGAGTTTCGTAGCCTATTAAGTCGTTAATAAATTCGTTTAAATCTCCCCCCAACGCATACTTCCCCTTATTATCCCCTCCCCCTTC
>JAUMHM010000048.1:233205-244696 GCA_032362435.1 Melikaiella ostensackeni
CTTTTTACTGTAAATCGCAGGTTAAAATATATATATATATATATATATATATATATATATATAACGGTCTTACATAGCTCAGTATTTCATTAGATCAGTCACCCAAACATTTTAAGCAAAAAAAATTTCCGTATATATTTTGTTCTAGCAAAAGGTTTTTTTACGTCTTATTTGACTGGCTCACACGTTTTCAACAATAAAAAAGATGTTGAAATTTCGTACATGGTCCCGATCAACAGCACTTAATTAGCACAAAATTCGTACGTTGAAGAAAATTTGATATGAATTATAGTTTTTTTTTTTGGTGTGGTAGTGCCAGCTTCACGTGTTGCTGTCATTACTACAAGTTTCTGAAGAAAATTACAGGATACATAATATTATTCTCACGGTATTAATGAGCACGAAATTAACATGAAATTCTTAAGTTAAAAAAAATTGGATGTGATTAATAGTTTTCGTTTTTTAGTGTAGTGGTGCCAGCTTCACGTGAAGCTAGCACTACTACGCCTTTTTTAGAAAAAACTACAGGGCATAAAATTTTATTCTTGCAATATTAATTAGATTGATTTAGGGTGAGTTCCACATACACTAGGGGGATGGAAGTTCTTCTGAATATTTTCGACATGTAACTCTGCCTTTATCATCGAAAATATTGCGACTTTTGAAATAAGCTTCTTTTTACAGAATTTTTAAATCTTTGAGGGTTGATTTGAGATGGATTTCAACTGCGTTAGAGAGATGAAACTTTTTTGGGACAATTGTAGCATTCCATTCTGCCATTATCAGTGAAAACATTTTGACTTTTGAAATTAGCGTCTTTATGGAATGTTTCAAACATTAGGGGTTGATCTAAGATGGGTTCCACATGCTCAAGAGGGATGGAACTTTTTCTGAATATTTTTGACATTTAACGCTGCGTTTATCAGCAAGAATATCGCGACTTTTTTCCTAGAAAGTTCGATCCTTTGAATATATCCTACCTAGGTGGAAGTTTCGATCATTAATTTAGGTTGAGTTTTTAAATAAACTAAAATTTAAAGTTGATTGACATCAAAGTTTCTAGAAGGTTGGATTCCTAGAAGGTTCGAATCTCTGAACATTTTTTTAGATAAGAACTGCCCTTCATAGGGTTCAGTTCACCAATGTTTACATACAAATTCGCAATCGAATGCAATGTTCATCCGGAGTCTGAAGGTTTCTAGAAGGTTCGATTTCTCGAAGATTCAAGTGGCCAAAAATTATTGCCAAATCTTGAATTTTTTTTCTTGACGCGATGCTCCTGGTGAGTAACCGTAAATTACTGGAAACTGTACAAACATTTTCAATCCAAATTTCAGGACAATGCGGCTTTTTAGCCAAAATTTTACATTAATAAAAATTGAGTGCGAGATTCTCAAGCATTCCTGGTTACACCACACAAAAGTTTCGGTTATGTAATAAAGTGGAAGTAATAGTATGGTGAATCTGGTATGCTCTGATGAGATCTGAATGATTTGGTCCACCTAAAAAGTCAAAATCGTGACTTGAAAGTCCAATTAAAAATTTTCCGAAGACTTTGGGTAGTTAATGGTAAATGACTATAAATTACCGTATAAGTTACCGTAAATTTTTGAATTGTTTTCCTGGGTTGGGTCGAGTTTCAGCGTCGGGTCGGTCCGACTTTTGGAGTCCGGATTGAAAAAAAATTCTGATATTATTAATTTATTTTTTAATTAATTTTTGTTCTTGCAACAATCAACGTGTGAATTGCCTGCGCCGCACGAAAATATCTTACGCACAACAGCGATTTTCTAGGCGGAACGAGCGTTAGGTTCGATCTGTGAATTTCCTCTAGGTGCGCTCAAACTTGTCAGCGAAGACTGCTAATAAAGGAACTTCTCTCGCTTAAAGCGTGCGAGTCATAATTGCTAGTTCATTAATTATATAAAAACTTCCAGTAAATCTTCATTTGAAAAAATGTTCTAATGTGTGAAACTCATGAAATAAAAATGAGTTTAAAAATTGATAGACGGTCTACTATCGATTAGTGTCATCCGTATAGTTTGAAATTGATCACGAATAATTCACATATATCACAGGCGTACACCGAATGTCTATATATTGGCAAAATAGGTGGAAGCAGGATAAATAGGCCCGTACTTCAAATCCAATATACCTATTTCGCATGCGTTCCCATTTTCCATAGCACAGTACGTTGACAACTGTCGGTGCCCACGGGATTCTTGGCAGAGGGCCTTGCAGTGGCATCCTAAAATAAATTCCGTTGACGAAACGAAAAGCCGGCATATATACTATCTGGCGCTTAACAATCATTAGAAAATGAAACTCTTAATTCTTGCTAAAAAAAAAACACTTACAGATCCTAAAAAACGTACACTTTCATATGCTTGTTTAATAATACCCATGCAGAAATTGCCCTACTTAGCCTTATTTGAAAAGGAGCGTTCGAAAGGCCATGACCAGTATTTCTATTTTGAATGAAAGATGTTAAATTATAATTGGCCATTAATGAGATACCTTCTTGTGCCAGACTTCTAACTTAACCGAGTAATTTTTCCTCAATTTTTGTATTATTTTTGAGTTCATTGATATTTAAATAATATCCCCATTTAATTAATATTTTAATGAAAAAATTGACTATATAATTCAAGAAACAGCATTACACAAAACTTACTTAAATGATAGTTGCGAATCAAGTTTAAATTTATTTATACAACCATATTATTTATTCATTTCACTAATTCAGTTGCGAAAATCGTAATTTTATTGGATATTATTTATGTTATCATTTTTTGCATTTTGAAAAAGCGCGCCGTGTGACATCAGCGCCATTGTAATATAAACGGAATTCAGCTCATCAAATCGCGTTGTACATTGTAAAGACGTAAGCGAACAACTACACGAAGTAAGAATAATTATTAATTATGCATTTCGACGCGATTTTGTTGTTGACGCGTTAATTTTTTTTCTGGATTATGTGAGAAAATATCATTGTTCAAATTAAAAAATTAATAAGTTATATTAATTTTATTCGTTGACAAGGAAATAAGTGCTATAACGTGCTAAGATACGATCGACCTCTTCATCAATCAATAATCAGAATGTATTGGATGGCAGCAGGCTTTTCACAAATCTTCAGTCTTCAAAAGACTCTTAAAAAAGGTATATTTTTGGTTAAAAATTTATAAAAGTACTTTTTTATTAGAAAAAAATCTTTATTCTTCACAATTATTATAATTTTAGAAACTTGCACAATCTTTGAAAAATCTGGGATGGCCGTGACAAGTTTTGCCTCATGCCACTATTGGGACTATTGAGCGCTGCCACTATTTTGCCACTATTTTCTCGTAATGGCCCCCCTAACGCCACTATTTCTTCGCTTTCCCTTTAAAGATATTTTCGAAATTCGGTAGTAGGCTAAAATAACATGTGTATTATCTAAAGTATATAAATATATACCAGAAAATTGAAAATGCTATGAATTAATCTATTCTTTATTATTTTCTATCTTAGGCCCGATTGCACGACTTTTTTCGACCTTTTCGAGAAAAATCTTTTCAGATTCTACCACTTTAATTCGTAGCACATATTGGTTGAATGTTTTAAAGTTGAAAACGTCTGAAACCGAAAAACTTCAAATTCGATTGCTAAACAATAAACGAATTCATATTTTAATCGTACTGTTTCATCTTTTAGTTCCCAATAAAAGCCTTAATTTTCCATATATTTTAAAATGAATATCGTACAAAAATTAATTATCTCAATATGAAAAAGTTTGAAAATCAACGAGAAAATTACTAAATAGATTGGAAAAGTTGGTATGATTTATTTTAAACGGGAATTAACAGGGAGCCGCGAAAGGAGAGTACACTCATGCGGGGAGAAAATAGAAACAGTAATAAACTACACTATTGTTAAAGATGAGGCGAGGGAGAATATAAGGAGGCTAGAGATAGGGGAGTACGTAGACTCAGGTCATCTCCCACTTATAGTGACACTAAAGGTGCGGAAGAGAGATGAATGGAAAACAGCAAAAGAAAATCAGCAAAAAAAAAGAGTGGGAAAAGTTAACTGGACAGCAGAGAGAATAGAAGAATTTAGGGAAAAGATAGAGATGTTGAAAATGGGAGAAGGAAGTGTAAACTAGGAGATGGAGATGGTGGTAATAAAAATAAGAAGTATATCACAGAGTGCAGTTAAAAAAGGTGCCAGTGAAGGGGAAAAAGATGTAGCTGGGATGAGGAATGTAAGGAGAAAAAAAAGAAGTGAGAAAGGAATGAAGAGAATGGAGAAACAGAAAGAGCAGTATAGAAGAATACAGAAGGAGGAAGAAAGAGTAAAATGACTTATGTGGAAGAAAAAGTAGACAGAATTCCTCTGCTAGCACGGAGCAAGAAGTATGGAAAGTAATAGAGATAGGAAAAACAGAAGAAGAGTTAACCAGGAGATTGAAATGCTAGAATGGAAGAAATATTTCATGAGATCGGCGTCCCTGAATCCCATATAACGAGCCTCTTAAGAATAATTAATAATGGAAATTTCAACGACTTTTTAGATCGATTCATGCTAGATCAAGTATTTGACTTTGATTTTTTTAGTGAATCGATTCACGTGGATTCGATTCAAGATTGATTAGAAGATCGATCGTTTTCAAAGAATCGAACATCCCTACCAAATATTAGCTGATAAAGCATGTATCTCTCCCACAACGTTTATCAAACGCGGCCCAATTACAGTAACGCGAGATACTCCACGCAGACGTCTCCTTTCTACGGGACTATAAGCCTTTAGTAATGCTTTCAAATTACCCCCCCTTGGTCTTTTTATAAGACAGCGGTATACTACATCAGCATCATTTTGACCATTATTATTACGGTCATCATAACGAGGTCCCGGAATGAGATGTGCATAGAATTGATCGCCATTATCCAGCGCTACATTAGCGAACCCATGTGGATGTTCTCGTGGTAGGGATACTGTGTGATCAACAAGACTTCCGTGGAGAACCTGACCAGGTTCAGGTTGACCCTCAGCTGTAAGTTTTTGTAATTCAATTTCGCTTCCTGGATCAAGATTAAAAGGATGGGACTCTGGAATGTCTTCGATGAGTGCAGCGTCTACTGTAACAAAATAGAATAATGAAATTTTTTTAAACTGGAAAAATAATAGTTATTAGATTATCAATTTGACAGGGGGATTCTTGGTTGCATGTTCCGTTACGGACAGAGTTGCCATAACCTCGTCATTTCAATTTTTGCAGAGGGTCCATTATGTAACTTTCTCACTTCACTTCCACTGTCATCTCACTGAGAAATAATTGAAGAAAACTATAGATAAACGAATGAAACGAATGAATGTGTCAATGAAGGTGAAGTGAGCAAGTCATATAATCGACACCCTCATCCATGATGAATTTAACTTGTCTTTCTCCCTTCCCCACTCTTTCCTTCCTGTTTCCCTCTTCAAATACCCTTACCCAACTTTACCCCTATGTATGCCTAATAACTCATTTCCCTACCACAAGTCATATAACCCTCTCTTTCCCATCCTTCTAAGTTCTTATATGTCCCACCTGTCCCTTCCATATACTAACCCTGACCTGACGTGACCTTCTTAAGATGAGATTATTACTTCATTCTCTCCGTTTCTACACCTATTCCTATTTTTTGCATCTTACTACCCTCCGCCTGTGTTCCATCTGTCCTTTTCATTTGTGCACTAACCCATTTCTCTCCAATGACCACCTTCGCCCAACACCTTTTTCCCCCTACCTAACAATCCTTCTTACGATTTATAGGCTACGGCAATATCTCTGCCTACCACTGACCGCTTAACCCCTTCTATTACTCCCCTCCTTTCTCCTGTCATCTCTTCTTTATTTAACTTCCCTTATCCCCTCTTTACCCTTTATTACCCCTTCTCCTACCTTTTTAGCATTTTCCTCTCTTTCACCCTTCTTCACTCCTGTTTCCTTCATCCTCACCCCATCTCTCTCTGTCCGCCTACCATAGTCCACCCTTTTCCAATTTCTAATGTCCCTTCCTTCTTTTTCTCGCTCAAGTAATTACAGTATGTTAGCTAAGAATATGAAAAAACAATTCAAAATTTCTCCTGTATTGTGTAAAATACTACATAATGCGATTTTCGTCATCTCTCATTGCACTGCATGATTTTCAACATTAAAATGAGAGCATCAAGTTATCCGCCCTGTAAATAGCTTAACGTCACTAATTTTCAAGGAATGCAGAGAATTCGTAGAATTTATGGCATTCAGAGCTTATAGTGAATTCATAGAATTGGGAAAATTCCAAGAATGTCGCGAATTCAGAGGGAGTCAAAAGAAGTAATGGAATTCAGGGAATACTAAGGAATTCAGACTTTTTCAGGAAATTCGTGGAATTTGGAGCATTCAGTGAATTCGGGAAATTCAAAAAGTTTAGAGAATTCTGAAAATTCGGGGAATTGAGTTGGTTCGGTAAATTGAATTAATTCGCGTAATTCAGTAAATTCGCGCAATTCATTGAATTCGGGAAATTCGGAGGATTCAGTAAATTTAGTGAATTCGGAAAATTTAAGGAATGCTAAGAAGTTATGATATTCACAAAATTTAGAGAAATCAAGAGGAATATGCTAGATTTTAAGGAAATAAAAGAATTGTGACGAAAAGAGTTCAAAAGCATTCAATGCAATTCTGAAGAAATCAAAAGAATACGAAGACTTCAAAGAACTCAAAAAAATTCAAAGGAATTTAACTGAATTAAAAATAATTCTAAATGTGGGAATGGAAAAAAAAATGTGGAAAACCAGGGAATATTACTCGGAAAACCTATCTAACTCAAACATTGCGACAATCGTCATATTTTATTCCCATATGTTGCAAGATTTGAAACTAGGAACGTGGCACTAATCGAGAATATTGATTAAAAAAAAAAAATTTCAATGAAAATTTACAATTGTTAATTTTATATTGTACACTTAGGAACCAAATTAAGGATTCAGATTAATGTCGTGCGTGAAGAATATATCGAATGCTCTCAACATGCCATTATCTCATTTTCAATCAAAATATGAAAAATGTGAAAAATCTAGAGCCACCTTAGAACATTCTAAAATTAATGTTCTTGAAGAATTAGAGTATATTTCCACACTTGAATAAATTAGAAAATTACGTTAATTGTCATTTTTTTCTTTCCATATGTTTCAAGATATGAATCTAGCAACGTGGCAGCAATTGAAAATATTGATTCAAAAAAATTTTCAAATAAAAATTTTCAATTTTTAATTCGCTATTGTACACTTAGTAATCAAATTAAAAATTTATATTAATTTCATGCCAAAAGAATATATCGAATGATATCAAGGTGTCATTATCTCATTTTCAACCAAAATATGAAAAATGTAAAAAATCTAGAGCCACCTTAGAACATTCTAAAATTAATGTTCTTGAAGAATTGTAGTATATTTCCACACTTGAATAAACTAGAATATTGCGTTAATTGTCATTTTTTTATTTCCATATGTTTCAAGATATGAATCTAGCAACGTGGCAGCAATTGAAAATATTGATTTAAAAAAATTTTCAAATGGAAATTTTCAATTTTTAATTCGTTATTGTACACTTAAGAGTCAAATTAAAAATTTATATTAATTTCATGCCAAAAGAATATATCGTATGATATCGAGGTATCATTATCTCATTTTCAACCAAAATATGAAAAATGTAAAAAATCTAGAGCCACCTTAGAACATTCTAAAATTGATGTTCTTGAAGAATTGCAGTATATTTCCACACTTGAATAAACTAGAACATTGCGTTGATTGTCATTTTTTCTATTTCCATATGTTACAAGATTTGGATCTAGCAACGTGGAACCAATTGAAAATATTGATTAAAAAAAAAATTTCAAATGAATATTTTCAATTTTCAATTTTATATGGTATACTTGAAAGTCAAATTTAAGATTGATATTAATGTTATGCGTAAAGAATATATCGAATAATCTCCAGGTGCTATTATCTCATTTTCCACGAAAATGTGAAAAATGAAAAAATTTTTTAAACTCGTGCCACCTTAGAAAATTAAATAATTAAGGTTGTTAAAAAACTGTAGTATATTTTCTTACTTGAATAAACTATAACGTTGTGTTCATTGTAATTTTTTTATTTCCATATGTTACAAGATTTGAATCTAGCAACGTGGCACTAAATGAATTCAAATTTTTAATGATAAATTTTATATTATTTTAGAGCTACGGTTTATCGTCGACATTTCAAGAATTCGTAATATTTCTCATTAATATTACATTATATTATTTTAGGTAAACTTACTTGCAAAATCAAGCAAAGCCACGCAGGCAAAGAAAAGAATGGCGATATTCATTGTTTTCAGATACGAGGAAAGATGACGATTGGAACTCCAGACGAATTAGTGAAGAATTTCGTGAATAGCGGCTGGTTTTATAGACTATTTACAATTCGGTGGAGGGGGAAAGATTCTCGAACGTAGAATTGTACATATCTGCTGGATATATTACTCACAGAACCTTCAGGCATGCATGTTTAAGTATAAACATCACACGAATGCATTTTGTTTTTCATCTGGACTGAATTGTAGAGGTAATAACGCATGCGGGAAAATTATGTATGTGTAATCTATTGGCAGTTTATGTATGGACTGAAAATTATACATAATCCATAGAAAAAATATGTTTTTCTAAAAAGATTTGTTTATTCAAAGAAGATTGATTTGAATTGAAGAAAAATATGAATTGATTCTCAGCCAAAGAAAAGTGTTTTTGGTTTGAAGAAATATTTTGGCTGCCTGTAATTTACGACCAATTTTTTTATTTTCACAGATCGCGTCAAATGCAGATACTGCAAAATTATTTCCTAAAATTAAGAACTTTCTAGTGCAAATTTTTATTTTTCTCATGCATAAATAAGTCAAGGAAAGCGTCAGGAATATGTTGGTGACTTTAACTCAATTTCGCTAAAGAATGTAGATAGAAAGTTTGTGTGCACCAATTTGTTTGCCCTCCTGTCCCGCACGAGACGTTGAAAAGGGGTAGGGGTGTGACCTACATTATTTCTGTGACCAGTCACAGGGGTGCCTTCCGGTCCCCCACGAGACGCTGGAAGGCTTTAGGCGTGTGACTTACATTATATCTATGACCAGTCACAGAATCCGGTCTTTACCAAAATAATGAAGATAATTGACTTTTTTTTTTCGTTACTATAAAGGGTTCTCTAAATTTTAAAATTCCGGAAAAAATTTCAAAAAACTCAAAATATAACAAAATGGAAGCTATTTGTCTCTTTGAAGAGACCTTCATAAAGTTAATGAAAGTAAATTATCTCAATTATTTTGAAAAATACCGGATTTTCGAAAAACAACGCCCGTTTATTTTTGGAAAAAAAAGTTTTCAAAAATTTGTTGGCACCCTATCCTAAAACTTTTTTTGGCACAAATAGAACACATATACCAAGGTTCATGCCTTCTTAACAATTTGAACCTCTTTTAAGTGTACCGTACCGCTTGTAATGCAAGTTGATAAGTTCAGATTTTTAGAAGGAACTATTTTAGACGTGGATTAACTCTTTCATTGGAGAATAACCAAGAAATGAGCGTCTGTGAAGGAAATTCATTAATTTCTTCAGATATATTGAAGTAGGAATGAATTTTTGAATATTTTCTTTATCTTTGCAAATATTTTTAATCAGAGTCTAATTACTTTTATTTCATGCGATTATTCTTCATTAATGATATATATCTCTTCTTCTAAAAGTCTCTTCATTTTTCTGGAATGAAACTGTCAGAGTAAAATTAAAATTTTTTTTTAAGTTTCCTTTAAAAAACCTCGGAAAAGACCTGGAATGTAGAAATAAAAATTCTGTATCAACATTGGTATAAAAAATTGAATTAAAAAGTTGTATACAAAATTTCATAAAATCATAACAGAATATCAAAATAGTACATCTATAAATGAGACTTAGGATTTATATAATAAAATCTTCTGGTAATTCAAAATACCACCATCAAATGCAAAATTATTGATATATATGGGATTTCTCTACAATACTGTTTCGTTCAATTTCTGTATACCTTATAACTTGAAAAAAAAAATTTAATGGGTTTGACAAATAGTTTCGTTTGTGCAAATATAATTTGCAAATCTGTAGAATTTCATGCCTCAAACAAGAAAATTCAAGTAACTAGATTTTGTTTATTATTTTATGTAAATGAAATGATCCATCATTACTCCGGTTGACGGTATAGCGCTCAAAGTAATTTTCTTCTTCTTCTTTAATTTGGTGCTAAACAATCATTAGAAAATGAAACACTTAATTCTTGCTCACAAAAAGAGAACACTTACATACCCTGAAAAACGTACACTTTCATACGCTTGTTTACTAATACCCATGCAGAAATTGCCCTACCTAGCCCTATTTAAAAAAGAGCGCTGGCAAGGCCTTGGCCAGTATTTCCATTTTGAATAAAGATGTGACACTATAATCGGCCACAAACAGATGGTACATTTTCGAAAAGTTTTCCACATTGGTCCCCAAATTTGGCAAAAATTCTTGATCGTAGAATCGTTCATATCTGCTATATGTATTACTCATAAAACCTTCAGAAATGCTTAAATATATGTATTATACTAATACATTTCGTTTTTCATCTGGACTAAATTTAAGAGGTAATAAAGTTTCCTTGCCCGAGAAAAGAATAGTGAACTTTAATCAACTTATTTAAGTTTATGTCTCATGCACTGTCACAAAGCCATGCAGAAAATTCTTCTTGGCCAAAAACCCAGCACTCAGAAAAAAGATTTTTTTACTAAAAAGGACATTTCTTTGAAATAAAGAAAAATATGAATTGGTTCTTAGCCAAAAAAAAGTTTCTTAAATTTGAAGAAATATTTTGATTGCCTGTAATTTACGTCAGGAACGTCGAGAACTTACCGGTAAGTTACCGGTGATTTCGCGATTAACTTCATGAAGCAAAAACTTGCAATCCTTATGGTGTTCTTCTGTTTATACATGTTAAATCTGGAATAAATATACATTACAATTTCAACATTGGAGTTATTCAGATTTATTAGTATCAATTATTTTATTATTTACAACAGAAATGATTATTTCTAATTTTTTTCTCATTATTAACATGTTTGTATCTCGAAAAATCATAACTCTTTATCTAGACCACAATTACCCGAAATACCCCAACTATCAATAAGCCGCAAGGTAGTCTGAAGTATTAAATCCTGTGGCGTCCCTAAATCCCATACAACAAGCCTTTCAAGAATAATTAATATTTGAAATTTCAACGACTTTTTAGATCGATTCATGCTAGATCAAGTATTTGGCTTTGACTTTTTTAGTGAATCGATTCACGCCGATCCGATTCAAGATCGATTAAAGGATCGATCGTTGTCAGAGAATCGAACATCCCTACCAAATATTAGCTGATAAAGTATGTAACTCTCCCACA
>JAUMHM010000048.1:245905-261143 GCA_032362435.1 Melikaiella ostensackeni
TGTTAGCCGATTACTGTTGGTCTTTCAAACGTGATCTTCCGACACAAGTCTACAGAACAATGGCAGTTTTCATGAAGCAATGGACACCTCTTTTCAACTTCTTTCTTTCTCATGCTGTTCTTCGTGAATATCTATTCTCTTTAAGTTCTCTCAATAAAAATTCATTTAAAAACAAAACAAAAAATAAAACAAAATTTAAAAGAAAACACAAAGAAGGAGTGTAATTTAGTTCGGCTTCACACGGTGCACTCTGTGAAACACAGAATCATCAGTTCTGGGACTAAATGATTTTTCGTTTACGAATTATGAGTGAACAATCGGAAAATTTGTTGAATGATGCCTTTGCTTCATATGTAGACAAGGTTTGAGCTGATATAATTCCTTACGCGCATTGTCTCTCGAAATTCCCTTTCGTTACGATCATTTACACATCTAGCATTCCAAACACTTAGCCTCCATTCATCGCATGAAACCTTTCGGAGGGCATGCCTTTTCGTCAACAAAAGTGCCTATCTAATTCGAGGCTACATCATTATTTGTATTGTCCATTATTCAATGTTTACACCCAACTACCAACTCGGTGCGATAAATGTTCTCCATAAGTATAACACTATTTTCAAACTTAGTCCGAACTAATTTCATTGAAAGGAAAGTATGAAAACGACGTGGAGGACCGAAGGAGTGATGATCGGTTCGTATTGTATACTGAGGAGGGTGCCAGCCTTCTGTAGTTGGATCTTCTACACGGGAAAAATTCATTGGAGAAAGATTCCGCAAAATTTGCGTAAAGTTGGACATAACAGCATTTGGGGAAAGTTTAACATTACTTTGGTAGTGTTAAAAACTATTTCGCGTGTCTACTTAATAACATTTTTTGAAGTCTTCTATCAACCTTTGAGAGAATACCCAAAGTTGAGTGAAACGAGCGGTTGCTTGAGGGAAATTGGAAGGGGAAATTGAGCGTGAAAGTGCGTGACTGGTTTAGAGTCGTCAAATACTCGAAAAAGAAAGTTTTCAGGTATCATAACATAGTGGTTAAAGTGTAGAATTTTAGTCCTAAGGGTCCCTGTTCGATTCCTGGTACCGATTATCATTGTTCTTAATAGAATTCGTTGTACTTTTCGTTGTTGTACGTTGTTTCGTTCGTTGTACAATTCGTTGTACTCAACCGCATTTGAAAGTTTCCCGAAATGCTTCTGTGTGCCCGTTATACACAGTTTTTCGAGTAGCTTACTCAACACATTTTCTCATTGTAGATGGAAAAAGACCATTCATTACTTCAGAAATTTGAAAATCTTCATCTACCATGAATGAAACTTGACAAGCTTTGAAACTTCCATAAATTCCCATCGCTTTCCAAAAGTTTTCCAGAGTTCCAAAAGCTTCAAGCATTTTCATCAACTTCTATCAATTTTCAAAAATTTCAAACATTTCTATCAATTTTCGAAAATCCCCATGAGTTTCAAAAAGTTTGGAACATTTGCATAGGTTGGGTTCCGTGAGATAGGAGGGGTTTGAAGGACAGGGGGTCCCGAGGGAAAAAGTGAGACAAACGGACGGACGGCCACCCGACCGAAACTATAAGGGTTTCAGCCGGGGCTACGAAACCCTGAAAAAAGGAGAAGAATGAAGAAATTTGGTTTCTAAACCACTTTTTATAACACTTTCTTAAAAACTTCGTCTTTTATTTCTTGTGAATGCGAAATGACATACTTTGTACAACATTTTTTGAAAAATTACTTTGATATTGTTAAATAATAGGTTTATTCACTTATGTGATTGAATATACATAATTTGCAGAAGATATATTCACATTTTCAGAAATAAACCAAATTATAAAACTGCTCTTCAATTGGCATTTAATAATGACCTGTACTTAAAGCCTCCTGGTACTGATATATAAATATGGTTTTCCGGTGGCAAATGAAAATCGCTATATTCACAATCATTGACATTGAAACGTTCGAAATCCGTAGCTGATAAATGTTTGCTACTTCCTATACGAATAATAGCGTTCCATGCATCATTAATAAGAGGATGATAATTGGGATGGATATGATTCGTCCTTGTAAGAGATCCCTGATATTGTGCGAGTTCTTCTGTTCGTATAAAAACACGAAAGATAAAAGGATGCTCGCTCCTAGGTTGCAGCCAGTTGGGACACATATTGGCGCTATAGTATGTGAAGTTTCCATAAAAAACGGAGCCATCATCCATTGTCAGTTCCATCTGGTTTGGATAAAGGATTAGAAATCCATCTGCATCTAATTTTGTATAAAAAATTGATATTTTTTTTAAGTTTTTGCACACTAGTAACTTAAACTATTAACAATTTTAAACAATCCGTGGTCAACAAAGAATGACCTACATATTCCTGAAGCTTGAAATGTCTTTTCCAAACAGTATTTCGATGCGTTTTTAAACAACATAGGGTAACGGAACCAATTACCGAGGGGGAACCAATTGTCGAGAAAACAGTTAATTTCTTCTAACCCAAAAATTAGATGTGTTATTTTTTTAGTACAAGTCACTAAATTAGGCTCAGTTAAGCCGATGAATCATAAAAATTAAGTGTGCGTGCAAGAATAGTGAAAATAAAAAGAATTTTACCTTCGACCTCGGACAATAAGATTACTCTGGGTATTTGGTTTCTTTACTTTAGAACAGAAAAATATTGGACAGTAATCTATTTTGGTTGTTCCAACGTTATCTCTAGCTTTGCCTCTAACTTTTACTTGACTTTAAAGTAACTGTAAGATAACTATAGCTAATTATAATAAGCTACAGGTGGATTCCACGCTAGACTCATGCAAACCAGACCTTCACATCATTGTTTTTTTTCAAAATTTGACTACTTATTTGTTTCGTAGAGGAAATGAAGATTGCCAAAGATTTCATTCAGAAAATTTTTTTGGAAGTTATTACACTTTTTTCTATTTTTGACATTTATTGAGTCTCTCAAATACGATTTGCACCATTAAAGGCTGCACCGCTTAGCTCAAACTTAATTAAATTGACTGAATCTCTTTTTTTTGCAGGAAACCGCGAGGAATTCAAACTTGGAGGTCTTGATTGATTCCAACAGCTCCTTCATGTCTATTTTTTATGATTTTTAAACAAAAATTTTTATTTTTATGAAAACACGATTCCCGAGAAACACCTACCCTCATCCTCTTCATACTAATTTATATTATATAGCTCGAAATTTCTTTTAGATGAAAAATTAAAAAACTTTTGTGCTTTACATGAACTTTCTCAATTTTTTTTTAAATTTTATGCTTAAAATGTCCTTTTTATACTATTTAAGTCCATTTTTTCCTTCAAATAACGAAAATAAGTTTTTAAAATCTTCCTATTGCAAAAGAAATGAATCTATTGTATCTATCACGTCATTAAGTAAAACTTCATATAAAATAATTAGAAGAAATCGATTATAATATACTTTAAGGAAAAAATCATTTTATAATATCTCCTTATTAATGCAACTATGAAAGGATTTTTTTTTTTAATTTTCGCGCCTGAAATATCAGCTGATTCAAGAAGTAGATTTCTTAATCATGGTCAACCTTTGTCAATTGGTTCGAGGAACTGTGTGTTGCTTAAGGTGATTCATTTTATGAGACAAAAAAAAATATTTTTGAAACTGAATATGCACGCTAGCCTAAGATGTACAACTTTAGCTGGTTAAGAAATTTTTCACAAAAAAAAATTTTAATCGGATCTGATTCAGAGGTTTCCTATTTGAGTTTTGTCTTTTTAGTGATTTCTTGTTGACTGAAAAGGTACAACTTAGGTTAGGGTGCGTATTCAATTTTCAAAGTATTTTTTTTGGCCTTATAAAATGTGTGACCCTAAGATATTATAAAAAATTGTTTTCCTTGAAAGTGCATCAGAAAACAATTATTTCTGATTATTTTCGTATAAAAGTTTACTCAATAACTTGATAGAGTGCAGAAAAAGTCATTCTCATTAAAATAATAGAGCCTAGACTAACGTAAATGCCCCTCAATTAGTGATAATATCGAAAATCTGAAAAATCCTTTGTGAAACCGATACAATCGATTAATTTTTTTGTTTGCAATAGAAAGATTTTAAAAACTGGTTTTTGATTCTTAAAGGAAAACATGGATTTAAATAGTACAAAAATGACATTTTAGCAAAAATATTTAAAAAATTAATTTTTTTCCAACAAAAATTTTATTGAGAGAATTTATGTAAAGCACAAAGTTTTTTTCAATTTTTTTTTGTGAAAGGATATTTTGTAATAAAAAACAAAGCAGTATAAGGAAAATAAGGCTAATAATTTTTTGAGGATCGCGATTTCAAAAAAATGGGAATTGTTGTTTGAAGAACATGAAAAATAAACATAAAGGAGCTGTTGGAATCGATTGGAACCTCAAACCTACAGGCATTAGGTGATTTTAAAGTCAAGTAAAAATTGAGATTATTGAACGAATTATATATGTGAATATTAATTTTGAGAGAGAAAACTTTTAAAAAACATAAACTCTGACAAAGTCATCTTTTGTAACAGAAAATTGCACAAAAATTCTTGAAAACGAGAAAAGTATGTTTCCAAAAATCAGTGTGAGAGGCCTATTAGAGACAATTATGTAACAAAGGAAAAAAGAGGGAGACTGGATATATGCTTACATTTTAAACAAAGATTTAATCAAAAGAAATTTTTGTTGACACAACCTTATCTGCACCAAGGTTTCAATTCGACACGGAAAAAAAGATAAGCTGTTTATTAATACCAGTAGATTATTTCACTCTTTGACAGAGCACAACTAAAATAAGGAATTGTATTTTCATTTGATACAGCTTTACACTTATGACATGGATATTCTTTTTTCTTAAATTTAGGAAAATGTTATTGCGATGAATTAATGAACCATTGGAGTTAAACCTCAAACAATCGGGATAAATAAATTTTTAAAACTATCTTAAAAGTGCAGCAATTCAGATTGATCACGCAAAGGAATAGTTCTTATAAGACATCAGTTTCGCACATCTTCAGTATGCCAATTTTCACATTCGTTGTCAATGAGATTTTTTTGCTTCCATGATGCCTTTACACGAAATCTGTTTTCAGAATTTAAACAAGGAATTCTGTAATCAGTCAACTTTTTTCCGTGTAAGAACGTGAAATTCGAAATTATTCTATTTTAAGGTCTGCGCACATTTTAAATTTGAAACGGTTCAGGATCACATGCTTAGGAGGGAATTTTTTTAAGAATAAAAGCTCCTACAAAAAAATTGTTCGATTTTTGGTGCCTTTCAACTCGAAGGAAACGAAAATTTTAATCGCCCCTCTTTGTAGATTTACTAATTTTTGAAGCATCGAATTCTACTTGATTTTATTTATAAATCTGCTGTTTTAAACTTGTTATAATTTAGATTGTGATATTTTGAAGTATTTTTTAATTGTAGAGGCCTTAGCATAAAACGCGTTCAGCCTGAGAATCCTAATTGCTCGTTAATTAATATTTTTTCACATAAATTACTACATGCAGAATTATAGTGTAGACTTTAAAAATTAGTTCAACATTACAGAATTTAGTGGTCCTGAGTATTTACTCACTCGTCGGTTCAAATCCGTTTAAAACTCGATTTAAATAGCGCACGTTACTGTGCCGACCAAACCCGAAACCGGCACATTTACGCGAGATGAGTGTATGTCATGTTTGTCATAAGTATCAATTTCAATATTATATTACACTTACGTTTAAAACGGAGGAAACCCATGAATGCAAGAAACACAATTTCAGTAAATATCTTCATTTTGTCTGAATAGGCACAATGATAAAGAACTGAAATCTGATTTTTTGAGAATGTCGTATGAACTAACACGATAAGTGACTGCTATATACATACAAACTTTCAAGTCTTCTATTCGATAACACGTATTATTTATTCTTTAAAATCAATAGAGCGGAAGAAGAAAAAATGTTACCCTCAGACTCTCATAAATTAACACACAGCCAACACGTGCTTTTAATTATTTAAAATCAATAAAGCAGGAGGAGAGAAAATGTTGCCCTGAGTCTCTGATAAAGTAACTCACAGATAACACGTGATATTTATTCTTTAAAATTAATAGAGCGGAAAGAGAAAAAATATTGCCCCCAGTTTTTACTTTTTTTGTAAGAGTACTCTTTAGAGTATCAAAAAATATACACAAAAAGTTTTTAAAAATATAAAAAATAAGCGTGAAGACTTTAGTGAAAGTGACAAGGACCACGAAATTTAAACTCCTCGATCGATTTTGCATCAAAATGTATAGTTTAAATTATTTTAGAGGGAACCAGGCGACAGGGTACAACTTATTATGAAAACCTTTCATTTTTTTTGCAGAAAATATTAAAAATCGAAAAACATTCAAAGTGTTATAACCCTTCTGTTATAAATGCAACGATTCATTTCTGAAATAAGAAATATGTAAAGTTCAAGACAGTAAACTATGAATACAGGGACGCAGAGGCAAAAGGGTCTAGTTGTCAGTCGTTTTCAAAATTCTAATAATATTAGGGATTGAAATTTATTGTGCTTTCCTTGCAGAATTTATATATAAATTTATATATCAATGCACCAATCTGGTTCTTTTTGTGGTTTTTCTTAATTTGCATGCTGCACTACCTGTATAACCAGTTCATAACAAAAACGAGTGTATTTATTGAGTGGAAGATTTTCATTAAATTATCTATAAATTCTTATCGTGTTGTTCTCTAATCAACAAGAGAGTTGATATCAGCTACGCGTCAGTAAATAATCGAGGTTAACGATCGTTCTGTCTAAATTTGTTGCTTCCTTTTGACGTTTATTTCATTCTGCATGCTTGCAGATCTTTCTGACCTACTCCACAATACTTTTCCAATTCGCGATTAATTGAGATCATTTAATTATAATAATTCCATTTGATTTTATTCGATCGAAGCTTCAAGTAACTATTATTAAAGATAGATTCTAGACACAATTGTTTAAAATGAAATTTAAAGTTGCTAGAAAGCTTATAAAATATATTTAATTTTTGATACATCAATATTAGCAATGAACTACCAAAATTTATTTCAAATCAACTTTGAGAACTATATGCTTTCCACATTTCGCAGTTTGAAATAAAAAACATGATATTGAATGAAGGACTTTTCTGCGAGCGGCTATCATTATGTCAATAAGATAATCATTGAATAAAGAAAATAACCTTTCTGTTTGAACTCTGTTTCTATTGATCTTATATTTTTTCGATTTGTTAAAGAATTTCTTTACTCAGTATCTTTGCTTTTTATATCTTAGCATGATGATAGTTTCGCAGTATGGAAAATGTTTGAGCTTTGATGAAGGTAATTCGATTTTAATACTTATTTTGATTTTTGAAGTATTACGAATTAAATAAATATATTTAGAGGTTTCGTGTAAAGTTGTGTATATAAAGTATAAAAATTAAGTTTCAAGCGACTGATGGCTACAGTTATAGCATGAAAAGTTCTTTACCTAATCGTATTACTCAAACCTATAAACACTATAATAAACCAGTTCCCATTCATAATACTCAGATCGTTGCGTATAATCATCGTGAATGGAAACCTTTCATTAGTTATGCTCACTTCACATAATTTCCTTCCTGTTGACCTTGATTTTCGATTATTGTGTGCGATACTTCGAATAAAAATTGTTCTATTTTGGAAACATGTATTTCAAAATTGAACTGACAGGAATTTTTTGAAACCCCATAAATGACCAGGTCATTATTTCTGACGAGGTCTAAAATGTTGCATTAGCCGACACACTTTGTGTAGTCCGGATTTAAAAAAATGTAGTCTGAAATCAAAAAGTGCGCAGTGGAAAATTGACTTCATTTTCTAAGCAAAATTTCAAGTTTTCTAATGTAATATTTTTAAAGTATTAAAAATAAACTTCAATTATTATTTAAACTATTATTCTTTACGCTATGAATTATCATATCACAGTCTTTCCCTTATTCCCTCTTTTTCCCCTTTTTTCGATTTTCCACTCAATTTCGAACTGAATTAATAAAACCCAATAAGAAAATCCCACTATTCTGGGTCGAAAAGTTAACTATTATATTTTTGTTTGCGATTTCAACAGTTTTGTTGATAATTCGCATTTTTGGTTTGAAAATTCATTTCTTTTGGTAGAAATTTCTTCTTTTTTGGTTAAAAATTCAACCGTTTGGTTGAAAACTAATACTCTGTTTCGGTTTAGGATTCAGCTATTTTCAGGGTTGCTACAAGAATTTGATTTCAAAATTCCATGACTTCTCCAGGTTTTACAGGTCAACTTTAGAAAAAATTCGAGGTCTACTTTTCCACAAAAATTCAGTCAATTAAATTTAATTTCAAAAAATTCTACTGACCATAGACTAATTTACTAACAATTCCTTATACAAGTCATTTGAAAGATTTTAAAATATTTTTAATATTTGATTATTGGATTCTTGGATTTTTATTTTCCAAGAATTTCGTATTAAGAATATTTGAAGATATTTCACAAGGGTTTCACAGATTTCAAAATATTTCAAAGATTTCGCAAACATTTCAGTGACTTCAAAGATTTCACATAGTACAATCATTTCAAAAATTTCGCGAACATTTCAATGATTTCAAAAATTTGGAAAGATTTGAAAAGATTTCGAAGGTTTCAAAAAATTTGAAAGGTTTCAAAGATTGCAAAAAGATTTCGCGAAGATTTGAAGATTACAAAAGATTTTTAAGATGACAAAATATTTCGGAAAATATCAAAAATTTTAAACAATTTCAAAAGATTTCAAAGATTTTAAAAGATTTCACAAATATTTTGAAGATTTCACAAAAACTTCAAAGATTCCAAAAGATTTAAAAATGTATTTCACAAAGATGTCAAAGATTTAAAAAAGATTTCGAAGGTTTTAAAATTTTTTTAAAGATTTCAAAGCTCCAAAAGATTTGAAAAGATTTCTAAGGTTTCACAAAGATTTCAAAGGTACATGTTTTGTTGCGAATTCATCTTTGTTGATGAAAAATTCAATTACTCGATTGAAAGTTGGTCAAACTTTGTTAAAAATGCATTTTTTTTTGTTAAAGATTCAAAATTTGACTTGAGAATCTATCTGTTCGCTTGAAAATTTGGTTTGGTTAAAAATTTCTCTATTTTAGTTGAATTTTCAACTATTTGGTTAAAAATGTATATATTTTCTTGAAAGTTCATCTCCTTTGGAAGAAAATTAATTTTCTTGTTTAAAAATTGATTTTTTTGGTTGGAAATTCAATTATTTGGGTAAAAACCTATCAATATTTTGACTGAAATATTATGAATTTAAAGCGTTTCAAATTGAGTTTAATATAATCTGATTTAAAAGAATTTATTCTCCTATTTTAGTGAAAAATCTCCTTATTTCTCCTGATTCTAGAGCCTTTTGGCCTGTGAAGCCTGCAATCGCTACAATTGAATTTTTTTTGCTTGTTGTAAATGGTTGGGGGGAGGGAGAGGGGTCCGACATAAAAAAGGTGCGTTGTCCGAAATTTTGAACATTTTAGGTTCTGTTTTCTGAGATTTTAGTTCCCACTATTTTACAGTAAAGAATTTTTTAACATTCACTTTCAATTTTTTTTACCGAACTGAGATATCGAGTTGAAAGTTTGAAAAATTAAATGAAAGGCAATAAACAGTTTTTTGTGATTAAAAAATTCAGTAGTAAATAAGTGTTTAGTGCCTTTTATTTAAATTTTTCAAAATGCCAACTAATGATTAATTAATTAATTTCATCTGAAACATGCCCACGCTGGGGCTTAACTAAAAATTGAAAGGTGCTTGCATATGAGATTTTCTGGTTAATTTTTATGGTTCCCTAACACCCCATGATCGGTTCCAGACCAAATTAAAAATCATCACTCGAGCTTTTTCAGAAAAAGTCAATTTTCGTTTATCAAAAATTATGAGATGTACATTCAAGTCGATGGTAGAAGTTGCTTCAAAATTTTGTTTTTAATTTTTGATTTCTTTTTATAATTTCGTACACTCTATAGTATGATAGAGACCATAATTTAAATCTTTCTTCTAAAAATCATGTTTGTCAATATGCCTTCTAATTTTTTTATTTTACTCCCGTGCATTGCTTTAGATTTATTTTAACCCAAAAATTCAGTTTCGGCAACTAAGTACTAGAATAAAATAAAAAATTAGTGGGTACATTGATAAGCTTGATTTTTATAAAACATTTTAAATGGTGATCTCAATGATACTTCACAATGTACGAAAATACATAATTATATTTTTTTTTAAACTGAAGCAACTTTTACCATCAACTTGAGAACATCTCATAATTTTTGAAAAGCAAAACTTGACTTTTTTCAAGAAGGGCTCAAAGGAAGATTTTTAATTCGATCTGAAAAATGTATTAATTGTATTTGAAATTAATTGAAAATTAAAATTTAATTTGTATTTGAAATTAATTGTAATTAAAATATATTCGACAATTTTGTATTTAATTAATCTTATTTGTGAATTTGTGCGTTATGTATGTTAATATTATAATATTTTTATATCAAACGCCTAGCCTATACGGACTATATGACCGATAACGAAGACAATATCCTTGAGATTTTATTTGGAGTGATTAAATGGTATCTGACCCTAGCACTCAAAATGTTTCGCTTTCTTTGCTTCACGTGAAACTTCTTGTCTCTAATTTCGAACAGGATTCGACGAAGCTATCATAGCATTAAAATAATATTACCATAGAAAATAATCCTACAAAGAAGATTCATTTTCAATGAAAAAACGAGTTTTATTTTAGATTTGAACTTTATATGGTAAAGAGTATAATATGCGCGCGCTATAGCGCGCGTGTAACATTCCTCTATCACGTTATATAATAAAATGAAATAAGATAAATAAAGAAGTTCAATAATAAGAAATATGTTTCTATTCAGTAGTACTCCGGGTGAGTGAAAATGTGAATTCCACCTATTTTCTCATGTTGGCCTATAAATCATGCTGGCTCGGAAAATTCATTTTTTTCTCTTCAAGATGTGTTTGCATAGATTTACGTCTCTGCTGGTCCCATTTTAAGAACATTTGCAACGATCTACAGTATCTCTACGATCAACAGTAATTTTTTTTCGAAAATCTTGACTTATTGAGAATAAAAAAAGTGATGACAAACAAATAGGTCACGCGTCCTGAGAGGGAAATTCTTTTTCTAATGATATTAAGAAATTTTATTAAAGTCTTTGAAAAATCTTGAGAGCCTGTTGTTATATACTCACTTTGGTGGTATAGATTGGTGGACAATTAATAAATTCAATGAGTAGAATTATTGTAATGACACTGACAAAGATTAAGTATCAAAAGTAATCTTTTTTAGCCTGTAATATTATTCCCTTTTTGACAAAAAAGAAATAATATCCCTTCGGCATCCTAACCTCGGATTAAATCCTTCAAAATAATTTATGCTGGTCGCCAGACCTTTTTTGGGTCAGAAACAACAAACTGATAATAAATTGAGCAAAATCTCAAAAGGAACCAAAATAATTAAAATTCTTCATTCCAAATTCTAAAATATATCAAAGCGATAATAGCAATTAATAGAATCTGTTTTATTCCATATAAATGTAGACGAATTTTCTTTACAATATCTTGTAAAATTGATTTAAATCTTGAATAAGAATTCAGAATTTTTCAGGAAAACATTAAAATTTTTCTCAGATTTCACACATTTTCAGAGATAACGTGAATTTACAATTCATAAGATTTCTTACACTGAGAGAATGTGTTCAGTAGCGCGTCCGCTTTGACTTTGATAATTGTTACATTCCAGATTATAGAGGAAAGTTACCCAAAGTTCTTTATGTCCGACTTTCACAAAAATTGTTGTAATGGCTACTGAACACATTTTCTCCGTTTACATTAACTTAAATTAATTCTTTCCTTGACACTCCACATGCTTAAGAATTTGTGGTCAGGGTTGGAGCGACTTATGAATTTCACAAAGTAAGTGGGGGTTCGAAAACAAATTTTGAGAAATAAGGGGTAAACCACTTGATTTGGTTCGCAACAATTCCAGGGAACAACAAAGTTTGAAAGATGGCGGACGATGGCGCGACTATTTGAAATATGCCTCCACTCATCTGGAAGTAGAAGCCAGATTTAAATATTTTGAAGTTCTTCAATTCTCGATTTCCCTCATCATCCATTGACGATGTTGATTCCGAAGAGGCGGTACATACAATGAAAATAAAAATCAAAACGAATCAGCCTAAAATTCGAGTTATAAAAATATTAACGAATCAAGCTGTGGAGCATCGTGCGGTCCCTGAAGTGCTAGAGATCCATTCATTTTATGTCTATGATTGACTCTTGTGCGTTGCAAAATCTGCTACGTCACAAACCGCAAATGTCAGCAGTCCTTAATAAACAAATAGTGAAACAAAAGCATTTAAAAACCAGTAGAAACACAGCAACTTCTTTTCGAACGGACTGAAGGACAACATTAGGAAGTCAACGTACTTTATATTATAGATAATAGCATCTTCATTAAACTAAACAAAATAATAATAATATGAAAATTCATATATTTATATATAAATTTGAATAATGTGATGGAGTCCATTAAGTTTTACAAGATTCATAATACAGGCACTAAGTTTAGTTTTATATCGCCTAATTCGTTATTCCATTAGTTGATGATGAGATAAACCCAAAGGGGATTGATGAGAGGTTCATATCTTATCTGAACTTTTCTTATAGTTGAGATTGACCGATCGTGTTTTCTCGAGAAGTTAGATGGTTCTTTGCTGCTTGAACGAATTAGTTTTCCCAGGGCAGGTGTTTAATGTCCCACAAGCCATCACGAAACCTACGCCATTACCAAAAACAAGTCTCTCGATCCCCCAGAGCGTTGTAAAGAGGATCGAGCCTATGCTATAACTTTTCGGTAGACTATAAAGATAAAATCACAAGAAGATCTCGAGATTTCACCATTAACCCTGAAATAAGTCAAATCACTTCTATTATCATACACTAGCAGTCTCGTCCCTAGTTTTTATATTTTTTAATATTAAAAACAAAAACTATCCAAAAATCTTTAATAATAAATTTTTAAACATTAAGAGTTTTAAAAATATGAACGTACAAGAAATTCTGGTTCGTTTAGTCATAAGTCTGATTATTCTACCTAGAATTTTGGTTCTTTCAACCAGAATTTTCTGAAAAAAATGTGTGTGAACCGGAAATTCTGCTTGTTTTTATCAGAATTCTATAGTTGAAACAATCAAGATTTGCGGTTTACTCTTTTACCAACACTTTTTTTTTTGAGTGTATAATTATTATCGATTATTCATTGTTTCATAAGGAAAGAACAAAAGAATATTGAAAATATCAATGCTTTTTACTAAATGTTTTCTTAGAAAGGAGCGTTCACCTGTATTAGATCAAAGAAAGTAGCCAAATACAGCACAGTGGACAAAGCACAAAAATTATATATTGCAATTTTAACTTTATTCGTTACATTTTTACTTCTAGTAATGGCTTGTACACTGCCGATAATCTTTTCACTCTCGTTTATACACCTGGATATCTCTGCATCTAATTTTCCATCAGCAATAAATAAACTTCCAGGAATCACAATAATTTTTGTTTTATTTGTCTTGTATACTGAGGAGGGAATCAGTCGCTTGCAGTTTGATATTTGAATGTGAAAAGACCATTCATTACATCATAAATGTGATAAGAATTCGTAACCCTGAATAAAACTTGACAAACTTAGAAACTTCTACGAATTTTCATTACCCTCCAAAAGTTTCTCAGATTTCAGAAAGTTTCAAACATTCTCAAACATTCCTATCAACTTTTTTCTAAATTCCCAGGTGTTTCCAAAAGTGTCAGACATTTCCATTAATTTGAAAAATTTCCACAAGTATTACTGTTTTAAGAAATCCCCACAAGCTTTCAAAAGTATCAACCATTTGCATCCATTTTAGAAAATTTTCATAAATTTCTCATATTTTGAATAGATTTCACTAAATTTCCTTAAATTCCCCACACTTTCAATAACTTTTCAAAACTTTTCATACATTTCCCACGCTGACAGAATTTTCAAGTGTATTTTTTTAAAACTGCGCGAACTAATCCGGACCACTGTTTCCTTAAAACTCTTTGGCTTACAGACGACGCATATGTCTCTCATTTAAAAACTTGACCTTTTGTGGAATTTATCTTTTATCGAGAAGAATGATAAACACCTTTCTTGTCGTTTACGTTTATGATCTTGTATTTTATACACCATGCTGCAAAATGTTTTTTCATTAATTGGCGTTTATGATTTTTTTTCTCAAGTTTGGTCAAGTGACAAGTGAGACATCCAAAATGCAGATATGACTTTTGAATTTGGGACGGCAATATTATAGTGCTACCATGCAGGAACGAGGTAGAAGGGTCAACTGGGTCTAAGTGTTCTCGTTTGAGTAGCAGAGATATTAATTCGTCTTTCCTAATAAATTATTTAGATTGGCCATTTTAAACACACAGGCCGTTTTGGACCCTCTTCCCCTAATGATAAAAAAATTATGCTGTCAAGGGGTGTATTGTAGTACTACCATGCAGAAACAAGGAAGAAGATGATACACTGGGTCAAAGTTTGTCGTCGGAGTAGTAAAGATATTAATTTGTCTTTCCTAATGAGTTATTGAGATTGGCCATTTTGAACCCACTGGACGTTTTGGACCCAGTTCCCCTGACGATAAAAAATTATGCTGCCAAGAGATGTACTGTAATATTACCATGCAGAAACAAGCAAGAAGATGATACACTGGGTCAAAGTGTTGTCGCCAGAGTAGCGGGGCTATTAATTTGTCTTTCCTAATGAGTTATTAAGATTGGCCATTTTAAACCCACTAGCCGTTTTGGATCAACTTCGCCTAATGATCAAAAAATCATTCTTTCAAGAGGTGTATTGTAGTGCTACCATGCAGGAGCAAGGAAGAAGATGATACACTAAATCAAAATGTTGTCATCGGAGTAACAGAGATATTAATTTTCCTTTCCCGCTGAATTATTAAGATTGGTCATTTCAGACATATTAGCCGTTTTGGACCCACTTCCCCGATGATCAAAAAATAAGGCTGCCAAGAGATGTACTGTAACATTACCATGCAGAAACAAGCAAGAAGATGATACACTGGGTCAAAGTTTGTCGTCGGAGTAGTAAAGATATTAATTTGTCTTTCCTAATGAGTTATTG
>JAUMHM010000048.1:261243-278458 GCA_032362435.1 Melikaiella ostensackeni
TACACTGGGTCAAAGTTTGTCGTCGGAGTAGTAAAGATAATAATTTGTCTTTCCTAATCAGTTATTGAGGTTGGCCATTTTGAACCCACTGGCCGTTTTGAACCCACTTCCCCTGATGATAAAAAATTATGCTGCTAAGAGGTGTATTGTAGTACTACTATGTAGAAACGAGGAAGAAGATGAATCTAACTAGGTTAATGTGTTTTCGTCGGAGTAGCAGAGACATTAATTCGTCTTTCCTTATGAATTCTTAAGATTGGCCATTTGAGACACACTGGCCGTTTTGGAACCACTTCCCCTGATAATTAAAAAATTATGCTGCCAAGAGGTGTATTGTAGTACTACCATGCAGGAGCAAGGAAGAAGATGATACACTGAATCAAAATGTTGTCATCGGAGTAACAGAAATATTAATTTGCCTTTCCCGCTGAGTTATTAAGATTGGTCATTTCAGACATACTAGCCGTTTTGGACCCACTTCCCCTGATGATCAAAAAATTATGCCGCCAAGAGATGTAGTGTAGTATTACCATGCAGAAACAAGCAAGAAGATGATATACTGCGTCAAGGTGTTGTCGGTGGAGTAGCAGAGATATCAGTGCAAAAGAGAGTGACGATAATGGTGTACTTCGTATCGCGAGAGTGGCCATTACTGTTATCGCAAAGTCGCGTATAAAGGCTGCTTGGAGGGTGGCAGCTCATAAAGGCTGCTCTCCCACACCAACTGAAGAGCCTGCATAATTTAATATCAGTATTGATGCAACCATTCCGTACCATAATGGTCAGAATAAAAATTCTTGCTGCCATGCCATGGAACTACCTTAACAACTCCCCGGACCCTCCAGAGAAATACACTGATAAACACATCCACATCATTTCCTGTCCGATTAATCATCGAGTTCTTCAAATGGGCACTTCCAGAATGATACTGCAAAGTCGATAATTTGATATACCTAGAGGTGCATCTCATAAACATAGATAACGGTAAAAACACCTTCGAACTCTTCCCTCATCATCGGAGAAAAAAGGATCTAGTGAAACAAATCAAATGACTCATGCAATTATTATTATTATTATTATTATTATTGTTATTATTATTATTATTATTATTAAACATAATTATTTCATTAAAATTTAATAAATTAATTTCTGACTAAATCCCTTAATAAGAATATAATCTTTAAAATCGCATGAAATTTTTTTAAACCCTTAAAAATCATTAAAATTCTTGCAAATTCCTTAAGGTTTTGAATCTCTTAAAAATTCTTTGAAATCCTTTAAAATATCTTGAAATATTTGAAATCCTTTGAAATCCCTTGAAATTTCTGAAACTCTTGAAAAATCCTTCGAATTTTTTAAAATACCCTAAAATCTTTGAAGCCTTTATAATCCCTTCAAATCTCTTCAAGTTCTTGAAATGTGTTGAAATTCCTTGGAATCTTTTAAAATGTCCTAAAATGTTTTGTAATGCCTTCAAAAATTTTGAAAATCTCTTCAAATCTTTGAAAATCTTTGAAATCCCTTAATTTTTTAAAACATGTTGTTTAAAATCCATTGAAATATTATAAAATCCCTCGAAATCCTGTGAAATCGCATGAAATCTGATGATATTCCTTGAAATCCTTTGAAATATTTGAAGTCCTATCAAATCCTTAGAGATCCTGGGAAATTCATTAAAGTATCGAGAGCCTTTAAAATCCCTTAAAATTACTGAAATCGTTGGAAATCTAGTGAAATCCATTATCCATCTTTATCCATCTTTAATCCATCTTTAAATCTCTTGGAATCTTCTAAAATATCCTAAAACCTCAAAGGTCCTATAAAATTCTTCCACACCTTCTGAAACTCTAGGATATTCTTTAAAACCGCATGAAATTTTTTTAATCCCTTAAAAATCATAAAAATCGATTGAAATTTCTTGAAGGTTTAAAATCTCTTACCAATTCTTTTGAATCCTTTAAAATACCCTAAAATATTTCGAATCCCTTGAAATCCCTTAAAATTTTTTGAAACTCTTGAAAATTTCTTGGAATCTTTCAAAATGCATTAAAATCTTCGAAAGCCTTTAAAATCCTTCGAAATCTGTTCAAGTTCTCAAAATCTGTTGAAATTCCTTGGAATCTTTTAAAATGTCCTAACAATTTTTGAAATCCTTCAATTTTTGGAAATAAGTTCTTTGAAATCCATTGATGTGTTATAAAATCCCTCGATATCACGTGAAATTGTATGAAATCTGATGATACTCCTTGAAATCTTTTAAAATATTTGAAATCCTGTCAAATTCTTAGAGATCCTGGGTAATTTATTACAGTACCGTATCGAGAGGTTTTAAAATCTCTTAAAATTACTAAAATCCTTAGGAATCCTATAAAATCCGTTAAAATCTCTGAAAAATCCCTTGGAATCTTTTTGAATATCTTAAAACCTTATAGTTCCTATTTAATCCTTTCACATCTTCCAAAATTCTAAGAAATTCTTTAAAACCGCATGAAAATTTTTCAAATCCCTTAAAATCATTAAAATCTTTGGAAATTTCTTGAAAATTTCAAGTATCTTGAAAGTTCCTTGAAATTCTTCCAAATACTTTAAAATATTTCAAATTCCTTGAAATCCCTTGCAATTCTTCAAAGCTCTTGAAAATTCCTTAGAATCTTTTAAAATCTGTGAAATCCTTCGAAACTTCTTGAGGTTTTTGAAATTCCTTGAAATCTTTTGAAATATCCTGAAATCTTTGGTAATACCATGAAATGTTAGAAAATCTTTTCAAACCTTCGAAATCCTTTGAAATCCCTCAATTTTTGTGAATACATTCTTTGAAATCCATTAAAATATTATAAACTTCCTCGAAATCTTGTAAAATGGCATGAATTCTGATCATCTTCCTTGAAATCCCTTGAAATATTTGCAATCCTTCAAAATCCTGAAAAATTCATTGAAATACCTTACTGAGAGCCTTTAAAATCCCTAAAATTACTAAAACCCTCAGGAATCATATAAATTCTCTTAAAATTCATTAAGATTCCTCGATAAACCTTTGAAATATTTGAAAATCTCGAAAAACCTCTGAAATCCCTTGGAATCTTTCCAAAATATCTCCTTAAATCTTTGCAATTTTAAGGAATCCTTTTGAATCTTTGAAATTCTCTTAAGTCGCTTGGCATCATTAAAAGTACCATAAAAGCTTATAAATTCTATGAAGTCTTTTAAAATCCTTATGAATAAATTTTGGAAATTCTTTGCATTCCTATAAAAAAATTTCAATCTCTTAAAATCCCTTGAAATCTGTTGAAAACCCTTCAAATTTCTGGGAATCTTTTACATCTTTTTAAGTCCTTTGAACTATTTTTAAAAAAATTATGGAGAACGGCTTTTAGGGCCGGTTTGAGACTTTTACCGAGTCGGTTGGAGAATTCCAGTCTGCTTCTGCTGATAATCACATCCACGTCATTCCTTGTCCGAATAATTAAGTAAAACCGATTGCTAACATTATATTTTGTTATTTAGTTTATAAAGTTCATATACATGCGAGTTAAACTGTGTTCAAAAGGCAATAAGTTTTGATGTTGAAAAAAATATGTCAATGGCCCGTCTATGGAACCCAGTTTCCTAAGACGAGCGCCTGTTAAAAACTATAAAAATCATTCTATTTAATACATGATATTGATGAATGTTATTCGCAGTATATTGTTCGAACATATGTAAACGTACCTCGATGATACATTATATATGCAAAATACATAATAAAACGTAAAAAGAGTGTTAAATAAAGCCAGTTAGGATATGAGTGTTATACAAAGTCAAATGAAGTGGACATCTAGAAAAAGTTATAAAATCACAAATACTATTAACCTCAGAACAAGAATTAATTGATATAAAAAGAAGTAGTACCATATTTTTAAGAATTGCGTGTTGGTGATCTGAAAACAGAAAGAGATTAGGTGTGGTTAGGAGAGGCTGTAATTGATTTCGCGGGAAAATTTGAATCTCTGCTTTTGCCGGCCGTGTATTAGATGTTACTTCAAAGGTAAAACAGGCTACGCTTTTACATACAGCTTCTAAACAAAACGAGGCCCGTCTTAGGAATCAGGCATTTTCTATATTTTTCACACTATTTTTTAAACAACATAAAAATTAATAAACAGCACATAATCGTATGAAAGTTTAGAAAATTGTCTATGTGAAATAACAACTACTTACAGTTTTAAATCACCACAAACTATTTAATAAGGACTTCTAAAATAGGTGAGAATTCGTAATCTTAAAGTGTTGAAATGATTTTCACTTTCTGCTTTTGTTAGTTAACTTGCGCTCTTGTCAAAAGCATTTATTAACTAATTGGAAGGGTACTAAGCACGTTTACATGTACTTATTTGTTGAATATAATACGTTCATACGAAAATATTCAGGGGGCCTGTCTTAGGCACCTTTCCCCTACAAGTACATTTTAAGTGCGCACTTCCAGAATGATACTGCAAAGTCGATAATTTTTTTACCTACAGGTGCATCTCATGAGCATAGATAAGGGAAAAAACACCTTTGAACGCTTCTCTCAACATCCAGAAAAAAAGTCTAGTAAAACGAATCAAATTAGTAAACATAATTATTCTATTGTTAAGGCTTCTATTCTCAACTGACCTAAAAAGTTTTATTATTCTATTGATCATCTATAATCACGAGTTCTATTCATTCAGACCTGATTGGTGACTATATGCAATCAATTCGAGGAAAATGACTGCTGCGTTAGCGAAATAGTAATGGTTTTCTTTCTTAATTATTGAGAAAATAAGGCCATATCGACATGGTTCATAGTTCGTGATAAAGATTTCATCTTTGTTGCTAGGCAGGCAATATTGAATTTTACAATGTCTTCATTGCACGATAAAACAAATGATTGGCATGGATGTATACACTATTAATAGACTATATTAACAGAAAAAGCAGAAACGAGTTTTCAAGCTACAACATGTAAAATAGCTAAATGAAAACAAAGCGATCGGCTCTGATCAATAATTATACATGCTGTGGTACCGAAGTTGCAGAGGTCAGATAAGGATAAGACGAATAAATTTGAAGAATCATTTTTCTATGACGCGCCATGGTCTCTAATCTGCTAATCGAATTATATCGCTGCACGTGTACAAAACAAATTAGAATCCTCCTACTAGAGGTACAAACATATCAGAACAAGTAGCAACTTCTGTTTCATTTTCAGTTTTTATTCACTAAAGTCTATAGAAAAGTAAAATTGTTTCTGATGAAAGATTGACAATTATTAGAAATTTGTTAAGAAGTCTGACAAGATTTAATTTGAAGAGATTAGAATTAATTCACAAATTACGTACAATGATTTGAGGGGAGGGAAATCTTTCTGATTCTTATAAGGAATGGGGGGAGAGAAGAATCGAAAGATCATAAGAAAAATTGTTACTAAAAAAAAATCCGAAGTTATTAGAACTCAGGGAAACGTCCAGCAGAAATTCGATGTATGAGACCAAAAATGAATTTTGCCTTGAAACCGCGCAATTTATTGCGTTCCAAGTTTTTTCAATAATGTTAAGAATTGGATTTGAAATGCTTAAAATCCCTGAAATTTCAAGTAAAAGTATTGCATTTTCAACGAGATAGATGAATTTTCAACCAAAAAAATCTGGCGCTTTGCGCTCGGTGTTATATGTTCTTCATGTACAAATTTATGAATTTGTTCTTGATTTTAAATGAGAAAGGAAATTCATTTACTTAAGGCTCTATCGGCCTTGAGGAATACACTTTCATCATAATATTCGCGCTTTGTGCTTGATTTTCTGCGCTGACCGTAAAATATATACAAATAAATAGTGAAGAAGACGATTAAAAAAATTATCTTGATTTACGATTGGTCCTATAAACAAATGTTTAACTGCAATTTTATTTGACCTGTGAAAAGCACAAATTCTACTTTTTTGATTATTTTTTTCTCATCTCGCGTCGTTTGGCTCAAAAATAAAAATAAAAATATTCCAATATTATTTTCTATACATAAAATACAAACTATGCCTCCTACTAGAAAATATTTAGAGGCAAGTTTACAGGTCTTCGTAAAAGTAACAATTTTGATATTTCAACTTTCTTTCGTATTCCGCGTTATTTAGCTCAAAATTTGAATTTTCGATTCTTGAAGAAAATTCAAAAAGTTGTTATGACAATCTTATAGGGCTTTCAAAAATAAAAGTTTTTCTTCTCGCTACTTTTTTTCATATCGTGTATTGTTTGGCTTAAAATTCTTATTTTCGTTCTTTTATTGAATTTTGGAAATGCTTTAACTCTCACAATTTTCTTTTTAGCGAAAAAAATCATGAGGATAAATTGTTCGCCTTTCTGAGTTCTATAAATATTCGTACATAGCATTTGTGGATTTTGAAAAAAGTAGTCTCAAAAATATTTTAAATGCTCTAACTTTTTGAATTTTTGTTCAAAATGGCTGGCTAACAAACTTGGCCTTCACTTCAGGACACTAAAAGAGTATATCAAAGGCCAATCCAATCGGTCAATTCTTTCGAAAGTTATCGGGCTCACAATCTAAAAATTTACACACACGCGCGCGCGCGCGCACACACACACACCCACAGACGGAGACATTCGTAAAAACATGTTTTCCGGGTTCAGGGGGTCTCAAAACGTGGACATTTGACAAGAACGTGGGGGGAGGGTCAAATTTGACACAAATCTAATACATTCTCTGATGAGAATGTAAAAAGTGAATTTTCAACCAGAAAGATTAATTTTCTACCAAACAGTTGCATTTTTACCAAAAACGGATAAAATTTCTGGTGAAAGAGATGAATTTTCAAACCAAAATGCGAATTTTCAACAAATGAGTTAGATTGTCAACCAAGAAAGATTTTTCAGTCAACAAGCAAAAAACATTTCATCCAAAATGTTGAATTTTGAAGCCGAAAAAGATGAAGATTCATCAAAATACATAAATTTTCAACCATTAAGATGAGTTTTTAACTTGAATGATAAATCGTCAAACAAAAAAAATGTATTTTTCAACAATGTAGACCCACTTTCAACCAAGTACTTGAATTTTCAACCAAAAGAGATTAATCCTCAACAAAAAATGTAATAGTTGATATTAAAAAGAAAAGATTTCAATTTTAGATTAAAATAAGTTGAATTCAACCAAAAGAGACGAATTTTCTACAAAATAGTTAAATCTTCAACTCAAATCAAATGATTTTCAACCAAGCAGTTGTATTTTTGACAAAAGGATTAATTTTCTACCAAAGAGGCAAATTTTCAACATAAAATAATTGAATTTTTAACCAAATAGATAAATTCAATTCAAAATCACGAATTTCCAACAAGATAGTTGAAGCCTTAGCCAAAAAAGATTAATTTTCAACCAAACAGTTGCATTTTTACCAAAAAAGGATAAAATGTCTGATGAAAGAGATGAATTTTCAAACCAAAAAGGCGAATTTTCAACAAATGAGTTGCATTGTCAACCAAGAAAGATTTCTCAGTCAATAAAGAAAAAATATTATATACAAAGTGTTTAATTTTTAAGCGTAAAAGACGAATTTTCTACAAAGCAGTTGAAGTTTTAATCTGAAAATGTGAATTTTCAACTAAAAAGTTATTTTTTAACCAAAAAGTTAAATTTTGTACCTGAATAGTTCAATTTCATAGCAAGAAAGAAACGAATTTTCAATAAAAGTGTCGAATTTTCAACCAAGAAAGATTTTTCAGGCAACAAAAAAAAACATTTCATCCAAAATGTTGAATTTGGAAGCCGAAAAAGATAAAGATTCATCAAAATACATAAATTTTCAACCATTAAGATGAGTTTTTAACTTGAATGATAAATCTTCAAACAGAAAAATGTTTTTTTCAACAATGTAGATCCACTTTCAACCAAGTACTTGAATTTTCAATCAAAAGAGATGAATTCTCAACGAAAAATGTAATAGTTGATATTAAAAAAAAAGATTTCTATTTTAGATTAAAATAAGTTGAATCCAACCAAAAGAGGCGAATTTTCTACAAAATAATTAAATCCTCAACTCAAATCAAATGATTTTCAACCAAGCAGTTGCATTTTTGACAAAAGGATTAATTTTCTACCAAAGAGGTAAATTTTCAACATAAAATATGAATTTTTAACCAAATAGATAAATTCAACTCAAAAACACGAATTTCCAACAAGATAGTTAAAGCCTCAGCCAAAAAAGATTAATTTTCAACCAAGCAGTTGCATTTTTACCAAAAAAGGATAATATTTCTGATGAAAGAGATGAATTTTCAAACCAAAAAGGCGAATTTTCAACAAATGAGTTGAATTGTCAACCAAGAAAGATTTTTTAATCAATAAAGAAAAAATATTAAATGCAAAATGTTTAATTTTCAAGCCGAAAGGACGAATTTTCTACAAAGCAGTTGAATTTTCAATCCGAAAATGTAAATTTTCAACCAAAAAGTTAAATTTTCTACCTAGATAGTTCAATTTTATAGCCAAAAAAAACGAATTTTTAACAAAAGTGTTGAATTTTCAACCAAAAAAGATTTTTCAGTCAACAAAGAAAAAACGTTTCATCCAAAATGTTGAATTTTGGAGCAGAAAAAGATGAAGATTCATCAAAATACATGAACTTTCAACCATGTAGATAAGTTTTTAACTTGAATGATAAATTTTCAAAGGAAAAAATGTATTTTTCAACAATGTAGATCCACCTTCAACCAAGTACTTGAATTTTCAACCAAAAGAGATGAATTCTCAACGAAAAATGTAATAGTTGATATTAAAAAGAAAATATTTCAATTTTAGATTAAAATAAGTTGAATTCAACCAAAAGAGACGAATTTTCAACAAAATAGTTAAATCCTCAACTCAAATCAAATGATTTTCAACCAAGCAGTTGAATTTCTGACAAAAGGATTTATTTTCTACCAAAAAGACGAATTTTCAACGAAATACATAAATTTTCAACCAAATAATTGAATTTTCAACTGAAGAAGATTAATATTCAACCAAAAATGGAATAGTTCAATTTTCAGTTGAAAAAAAATTTCAACAAAAAAAATGAAGTTTCTATGAAATAGTTAAATTTTTTACCAAAACAATTGTTAAATTAAGTGATGAATCTTTACACAAAAAAAGAATTTTCAACAAGGTAGTTTCACTTTCTACCGAAGAAGAATATTCCCCAAATTTTATTTTCCCTAATATTTATTTTACCTAAAATCATTTGCCTGAATATCAGTTTGCTCTAATTTTCATTTATCCTAATTGACAATTTACCTATTTTTATATTCTCGAATTACTTTTTGTTCTAATATTTATTCTCCCGAACGACCATTCGTCATAATTTATATAATTTCGAATTAAAATTTGACATAATTTTCATTTTTCCGAATTAACATTTGTCACAATTCTTATATTTCCTAGTTACTATTTGACATAATTTTTATTCTTGGGAACAAGCACATAACCTCAAATTCATTTAAACGAAACGCCATCTATCATAATCCTCATGTCATCGAAACTGCATGTAACATAAATTTCATTCTTCCTAAAATGACGCCCGGTATTCTTATTGTCTGATTCGAATTTCGCGGCATTATTCAGCCAATCAAAATGCCGAACGCCATTTTAGGAAGAATGAAATTTATGTTACATGCAGTTTCGATGACAAGGGGATTATGACAAATGGCTTTTTGTTTAAATCCATTCAGGCTATGTGTTTATTCGGGAAAATAAAAATTATGTTAAATATTAATTCGGAAATATAAAAATTATGACGAATGGTAATTCGGGAAAATAAAAATCATGACAAATAGTAGTTCGAAAAAATAAAAATTATGTTAAATAGTAATTTGATATTATGAAAATTATGTGAAATTATTGTTCAGCAAAATAAAAATTATGTCAAAAGGAAATTCGGAAGTATAAAAATTATGACAAAAATGGTGATTTGGAGGAATGAACATTAGCGCAAAAAGTAATTCGGAAATATAAAAATAAGATAAGTTGTCAATTAGGATAAGTCAAAATTGTAGTAAATTGCTATTCTGTCAAACGATTTTAGGTATAATAAGTATTAGGGAAAATAAAATTGGGGGCAAATTCATGCGCCTCTATTCTTTTCATCCGTTAGTCCTAATTATTAAAAAAGGTTTATCCTTTATGATGACAAAAATCTACATTTGTACAAAATGGAGGTTGATTAATATTATGTGTTCCTACTGGAAATGTTTCGTGCGGCCCTAGCTGTTTACGTCGAAGAAATTCTTGGAAGAGCCTCACGGCCATCGCAGGCCATACCCGAGACAGCCTCTAAATCGAGGTTCCAGTTTACTTTCAAAATTTTATGTCAGAAAACTGCAAATTGTCTCTACTATATCTAAATTTCATTAAGGATCTACGTTTATTTAATTAACAGAATTTATAATGTATATTCGTTCCCAAAGTTTATAAAATCTTAGTATGACTTGGGAGGAGGGGGAGTCAAAGAAAATCTTACGGTACTTGCAGAAGAGAGAGAAGGGATGTATAAATTTCATAAAAACACCTTACGTAATTTGTAGATGACCTCTTAATAGATCGAGGACAAATATAACTTTTTTTTTCTCAAAAATCAAAATGAAATCTACTTTCTTATGAAAATTTTTTGTGTAATGAAAAAAGGACACCCAAAAAGTTTACAAATCAAAATTAGACTTCGATACCACCCGCTTTTCCTGCTCATTAGAGACAAATGTACAATGAATATTTAAACAAAAAAGAAAAAAAAGGAAGGAAAAGGAAAGAGTTAACCAAAGCCAACCCCACACTTTTTCTTTTTCCCTCTTTTTTCATACTACTGGAGACCAACATGTTTCCAAGCCAATTTAGACTTCCTCATCAGGGGTAATTCATAGGAAAACTACAGTTATAAATAATGAAACATATATCAATTAAATTCAAATATTGCCTGAAAGTATAAATGAAACATTTTTTATTGTCAAATGTTGTTTGGTCAATTTTTCCATTTTCTTATTGGAATAAAAAATCTTTAAAATCAATGTGAAATTCACATTCTTATGAAGAGTTTTTTGTAAATTATTCTAAAATAGTAAACACTTAAAACTTATGTGTACCTGTGCATGGCAGCTTTCTTAACCAAATTCAAATAGATTTATTAAATTCATTGATATTCTAATTGAAAGTTTCTTTGTTACTTTTTGTGTAAGTTCTTCGACGAGTGAACGGTTATAAATTTTTTTGTAAAAAACTTTTCGGACGCTTCATTCTCTGATACAACAAGAAAGGCGTACGCAAGGCACGCGCACTTGAGATAGTAGTAAGAAGAATGCAAACTAAAAGAAGATCTTGTCTGACAATGTTAACTTGAGATGGACGTGCGCAATCTTTTTTCAAGTGACATTCAATGCCAAAACAGCAAGAAAAATCTTCTTTTTTAACTCCCTTTATCTTTTTTGCCAAGACTGAAGGACGGAAGAATGAGTGATATTATCTTCCAGCATATCTTCAACTTGACCCAATTATTTGAGAATATTCTGATTTTTCAAATAATAACTTTTAACGTCAAATTCTAAATCAGTGACCTTAAAAAACCCCTTGTACCAAGTATCAGGCAAATCTGTAGGGATTTTAAAATTTTGGCCGCCATATTGGATCAAACATTTTGAATCTGTAACTTATAACGTTAACATTGAAATTAGCGACCTTGAAAGCCCCCTTGTGTCCAGTTTTAGGCAAATCTGTAAAAATTTGAAAATTTTGGCCGCCATTTTGAATTTGTAACTTTTGACGTCAAAATCAGAGAGAGAGACCTCAGAAACCCCTTGTACTAAGCTTTAGGCAAATATGTGAAAATAGCAATATTATGGCCGCCATATTGGATCCGACCTTTTGAATCTGTAACTTTAGACGTCAAGGTCAAAAGAAGCGACCACAAAAATTCCCTTTTATCAAGTTTTAGGCAAGTCTGTAAAAATTTGGAAACTTTGGCCACCATATTGGGTACGTCATTTTGAAATTGGAACTTTTGACGTCGAAATCGAAACTAACGATCTTGGAAACTCCCTTGTACCAAGTTTTAGGAGAATCCACATTAGCGACCTCAAAAACCACGTTGTACCAAGTTTTAAGCAAATTTGTGAAAATTTGAAAATTCTGACCGCCATTTTAAATTCGTAATTTTTGACGTCGAAATCGAATGTAACGACCTTAGAAACCTCCTCGTCCTAAGTATCAGGCAAATATGTCCAAAAAATTTTATTTTGGCCACCGTATTGGATCTGCAATTTTGAATTTGTTACTCTTCATGTCAAAATCGAAATTAGCGACCTAAAAAACCAGGTTGTACTTTAGGCAAATCCGTAAAAATTTGGAAATTTCGACCACCATTTTGAATTTGTCACTTTTGACACTGAAATCGAAAGAAGAAGCCTCAAAAATTCCCTTAAACTAATTTTTAGGAAAATTTGTAGAAATTTTAATATTTTGGCTGCCATATTGCATCGGACATTTTAAATCTCTAAATTTTACGTCAACATTGAAAGGGGCGAACTCAAAAACCCCCTTGTACCAAATTTTAGGCCAATATGTAAACTTTTTGAAATTTTGGACGCCATATTCAATCCACCATTTTGAATATGTAACTTTTGACGTCAAGGTCGAAATCAGCGACCACAAAAACCCCCTTGTACTAAGTTCTAGGCAAATCTATATAAAATTGGGAATTTCGGCCGCCATATTAGATCTGTCATTTTCAATTTATAGCTTTTGACGTCGAAATCGAAATTCACGACGCCAGAAACCCCCTAGTACCATGTTTAAGGCGAATATGTACAAATTTTTTTATTTTAGCCGCCATATTGGATCCGCCATTCTGAATTTGTTACTCTTCATGTCAAAATTGAAATTAGTGACCTTGAAAGCCACGTTGTATCAAGTTTTAGGCAAATCTATAGAAATTTGGAAATTTTGCTCGCCATTTTGAATCTTTAACTATTGACGCCAACATCAAAAGGAGCGATCTCAAAAAGCCCCTTTACCAAGTTTAAGACAAATATGTAAAACTTTCAAAATGCTGTCCGCCATATTGGATCCGTAATTTTAAATATGTACCTTTTGCCGTCGAAATCGAAAGTAACGACCTTAGAAATCTCCTTGCACTAAATTTTAGACAAATATATACAAAATTTTTTATTCTAACCGCCATATTGGATCCTTCATTGAGAATTTTTACTCTTCATTTCAAAACCAAAATTAGCGACGTTAAAAAAGCACGTTGTACCAAGTTTTAGACAAATCTGTAAAAATTTAGAAATTTTGACCGCCATTTTGAATTTGTAACTTTTGACATCAAAATTGAATGAAGAGACTTCAAAAACCCCCTTGTACTAAGTCTTGGACAAACATGTAAAAAATTTAATATTTTGGCTGCCATATTGGATCCGTCATTTTGAATCTGTAACTTTTGACGTCAACAACGAATTCAGCGACTTCAAAAACCCTCTTGTACCAAGTTTTATACGAATCCGAAGAAATCTTGAATTTTTGTCAGTTTTTGTTGTCTCTCCGCCGACTGTGCGATGTTGTCGAAATCACATTTCAGAAGCCAATGCTTCTAGTGATAATAGAAATTCTATAATGGAGATGCCAATCACTTTTATCTGCCTGACTTTGAAGAGATTATTTTTGAAAATATTGAATATCAGTCAGTTGGAAAACTGTAGAATTTTACATTTATAATTTCTATGTATTTAAGGCGCTCTATTTTTAAATTATTGAATTAATTAACTATAATAAACTACGATGGTTTATTTCACCACATTGAAGCACTCGATTTTTTAACAATTAAAACTAAATGAAAACGTCTCTGCCTTTCTCCAACGAGTCCTGAACTGAAGAAAGAATTTTATTTTCCAATTGATTTCTGTAGATAGTTTTTTTTTCGTTTAAAGAGATGTAGGCAGAAAAAATTAATTGCAATATTTTTATACAGTTTTTAAAATGCCTAAATTGGACAACTTGAAATTAGGAGTGTGTGAAATCTAAACATTTTATCTTGACAATTTTTGAAATCGAATAATATAAAATTTAAATTTTCATGATTTTATGTCTCAAATTTTTCGTATTTTTTATAGTATACTATCTCAAATTTGAAATTATGAAAATTAAATCTACAAATAATCCTTTTTAATAAGAAAAATAATAGAAAACCTTATGCGAATTGAGAAACATTTGTGATTTTTGAATACTCTTGCGCCATGAAATCAAAACTTTCAAATTAACTAATAAATTATTGAATATATTACACACGTTTTTTATTAGTGCATTCTACTGCAAATTAGTATTTCCATTAACAAATTTTAAAATAAAATCATAAATTAGTATTTTCAAAAGAAAATTATCATCAAGATTAAATTTTCTGTTATGCTATGTTAGTGTTTTTCGTCGGAAATTATTCGTACTTTTAATAAAAAATTATTCGATTTCAAAAAATATTCACAATTTTTCAAAAACTTGAAATTGGTTTTTGTAAACAAAAGTTACTAAATTCAAATCGAATGATTTTTGTTTAAAACAATAAAATTTATATGCTTGAAGAATATTGAATTGTGTTAGTATTTTTCGTTGGCAACTTAAATTTGTATTCAAAATTCATACGATTTCAAAGATGTTTCATAATTTTTGAACTCTCTTACGTTACGTTGGCGTTTTACATCGAAATTTGGTATTTTCAAACAAAAATCATTGAAATTTGAACAAAATTTAGAATCTTTCAACTTTTGTGGATTATTTTAGTGTTTTTCGTCAGAAATTGTCATGTTTAATAAAAGAACTCATATTTCGAAGAAGATTCACAACTTTTTAACAATTTTAGGTTATGTTGGCATTTCACATCGGAAAGCAGTATTTTTTTCAAAAATCCTTGGATTTCATAGAGGATTAAAGATGTGTGTACAATTATAGGTTAAGCTAGCGGTTTTCACCGGAAATATCAATATCGATCTTTAAGAAGATTCACAATTTTGAAATAATTCAAGGTTATGTTAACACAAATTGTTATTTATGTCACTCATTGATGAGATCGGTTATTATAAACAAAAGTCATTAGGTTAAAGAAGATTTACAATCTTAAACGATTTTCGTTATGTCATGTTAGTGTTCTTCGTCCAAAATTGGTATTTTCAATGAAAAAGTCATAAGATTTTTCAGACTATTATTCAGAATCATTAAGTTCACAATTTTTGTAAAATTTTTGGTTTTATTGGCTTTTTATACAGGAACTCGAAACTTTTAATGAAAAATCATAGAATTTCAAAGAAGATAAAAAATTGTTAAACAATTTTAGGTTATGCTCGTGTTTTTCACCGGAAGTCGGTATAGATTTCAAATAAGGTTTACAATTTTTAAACAATTGGATTTTATGTCAACATTTTTCACCGGAAATCGGTTATTTTGAGCAAAAAAAAAGTTTTGAAATAATATTTACAGTATTAAACTATTTTTTGTTATGTTATGTTAGTTTTTTCTCTTCGAAATTGCTATTTTTAATAGAAAAATAATTATTTCTTAAAGAATATCTACAATATTTGAACAATAATAAGATATGTTAGCTTCTTTACCGGAAATCGGTTATTTTAAAAAAAGATAATTTGAGTTTAAAGATTAAACTTACAATTTTGAACAACATTCGGTTATGTTAGTGCTTTTTGTCGAAAATTAATTTTTTTGAACCAAAATGCAACGGTTGAATTGTTTATACAATAATGTGACATCAATTCCGAAGTCAAGATATCAATTTTCATCAATTATCAAAAATATTGTCCTTGCTTTTCTTGTCTATTATTTTAGATAATAGATACTGTGACATACAAAATTGGTTTATTTATATTAATTTCATATTATAATTTAAAAATTTCGTGAGAAAAAAATTATCGCACACGTAGCGCGCGTGTTTGTTCTCGAGTCAATTGTAAATTTAAGTTATTCCAATATGAACAGCTTTATGCTAAAGATTTTGAAAACTGAACTATTTAAAATGTAACAATATTAACAGAAGCTGAACGATGCTCAAATTAAAACTTCTAAAATTTATGATTTTAAGTTAAAATCTTATTTTTAAGAAATTTCCAGTTATATATGAAATACCTTTTGCTGAATTTTCTTTTTTTAAGGAATGAAGAAAGATTATTATATTTTCCTTGAATATTCGTGTAACTGTTTTTTTTTTCATCATGAGAGGTGAAAATCGGTCAACAGTTCGAGATTAGTTGGTTCATCAGACGAAAATTCAAATAATCTTTGTGGCCCTTTTTTAAATAGTCGATTTTAGTATTTAATTAATATTAATGTGCAAAAATTTACCTACAAAGAATTGGTGAATGTTGCCTAAAAATTTTTATACTGGCTTTTTCATTGATCATGGTTCTCTGATATCCCACGAATATTTCAAGATCAAAATTAAAATAATGGATTAGACCCTTTCTCAAAAAAGGCAATTTTTATGTTTGATTAATTAAAAAACGTAATGATTTCCCTGAAAATGTAGTAAATGTTTCCAAATTATTTTCACCGTTTCTCTCATGGATTCTGGTTATCTGCCATTCCACAAACATTTGAAGATGAAAATCAAAATAATATATCCAGCCCTCTTTGAACAAAGTCGATTTTTGGGATTTGAATGATTCAAAATCCAAACCATTTTGAGAGGTATTTTATGTTTCATATGTTACTTGAACTTGAATTGTGGCTCACTAGAGAATAAAATGTAAATATAATAACATTTTTTGGTTTTTTAACAAACATTTTTGCAATTCGAGTTAATTAAATTCAGAAACTGACTTTTTTCAAAAAGGGCACAATCAATTATTTTAAATTTTGTCTCCAGTTTTTCGCGTGATGTCAAAAAACTACAATCAGTGGAAAAATCCAGTGAAAATAAAATGTTAGGCAACATTACCCATATCTCTTTACACCCAGAAAAAAAATTTTCTTTATTCAAGAAAATCGTGTTGTTGACTGCATTTGTTTGATTTTAGAAAACATTTTGGTTAAGTTGACAAAATTTGTGTTCAATTGACCAGACTCGTTTTCTTCAATCAATAAAAGTTTTTGGTTGAATCGTTTTGTTGATTTTAGGAAATATTTTATCGATTGAACAAAATGTTTTGGTTGAATCTACCAAATACTTTAATAGAGCATTTTACTAGAATCTAG
>JAUMHM010000048.1:278558-292486 GCA_032362435.1 Melikaiella ostensackeni
GTTGTCCATATAATAACCATATTTTAGGGTTGAATCAACCAAAATTTTGTTGATTCAACCAAATCTTTTTCTGGGTGAATGCAAATTTTAGCATTTCAAATTAATTAAATGTACTAACATCGCCTTCTTCCAGAAACACGCCATTGATTATTTTTATGTTTGTCTTGGAATATTCCGGAATGGCAGAGCACCATAATCCATAAAAAAATATTGTAAAAAAATGTTTCACAACATTTACTATTTGCATGTCAAATTATTTAAAAAACAAAAATAGACTTTTCTCAAAAAGGGCCCTATCGATTATTTTAATTGCTGTCTTAAAGTATTTGTAGGATGGCTGAGAACCATAATCAATATGAAAATCAATAAAAAAATATTATTTAACATTACTATCTTTTTATGGAAATTTAAATGAACTCAACGAAATCCAGAGGAAATCGCTCAAATCCAGTGTAATTCAACTGACTTCAACCGAATTCAATAGACTTCAATAATTTTTTTTCAAAAGCCCAATGAATGTTTAGAAATTAATTCACGTGATTTCGACTGAATTGAAATGAATTCCTTAAAATCCAATTGAATTCCACTAATTCGAGTTAATGCCACTCAATTTTAGTGATTGCCACTAAATTCAGGTAAACTGCAAATTTTAATCAATTGAACTAACTTTGAAATATTATTTTTTTTTTTTATTATCATTATTATTATTTTAATTTCATTAATTCCATTCATTAATTGAATTCAACGGATTTTTAAAAAATTCGACAAACCTCAGTGAAATTGTATTAATTCATTGAAGTGAATTCTTCCAAATTAAAATGAATTATACTAAATTCGAGTGAATGACACAAAATTAAAGTAAGTTCCGGATTTAAATCATTTTCATTAACTTTGAAGTGAATCCAACGAAATCCAATGTAATTCAATGGATAAAAACAAAGTTGAAAACTGATTTTCAAGTAACAAACAGTAAAGTACTTATTTCACTGTAAATGCAGTTAACATAATCCAAAATAAAAACTTTGCAAACTTTGCAAATTCGCACATTTTAAGAGAGTTCTAACTGGAGCACAAGTTTTATTTTTTTAATTTCTAATTTTATATTATTATTCACTACCAAAAGCTGTACCTACAAAAAATTGAACCTCATTATTTGGCCCGTAGGAAAATGTTCCAAAATTTGAATTTTCAAATCCATACACAGAACCGAAGATATTTTCCGATCGAACTGAAATTTGGAGGGCTTACTTCTATTGAGTAAATACAACTTTTACTCCATATTAGAACCCGCTACTCAAAAAAAGGATTTTTTAGGCCCATTCTGGTATCTAAATCTGCGAGTCGATTTTCAATTATTCATTTTTATTAGTTTTTTTCAGACGGAAATTGTCCCAATAAAGTTAAATCTGTTTTTTATGAGGTATCGTTAATTCTCTCTAAATCTATACTTTATTGGCTCTATCTTGAATACCCACAATGTGAGAGGAAAATACAGACGAAAAACTTTTCTCTTTTTCGAACACGGTTAATAACAATTAGTATACCTCATAATTAAATAAACTTTATATGATCAGCTGTCACGTCCAAATCTGCTGCATTTTTTTTATTTATTGAGAATATGAATTCACGTGTTTGAATAAGCAATTCGCACTTCTTTTGTCTCACAGGGAGAATGAAATGCGCTTTACCAAGTTTTCAAGAGAATGAGCTCGGTATCGAATTTTTATAAGGGAGGTAGAGAAATCGTTCTGCCGTACATTTATTTCCCATTGACTTCTGAATGACCCATTTCATACTCATTGTATAAATACATTGAATTTTCTCAAAATAGAGATATATGAATTTCATCCCTCAAATAGAAGGCTTTCATTTAAATAAAAATGAGAATTCTGAATTTTTCATTGGTAAAGTTTTAAAGTCAAAACCTGAACCCTTTCAGCTGTCGGAACTGAAGAATTTATACTTTGTAATGTTCATAATCAATGCATGAACAGAATGATTCATAATTTTTGATTTAGCATAAAGTCCTGATAAAGTACTGAGTATTGGACAAATCCGTACATAAGTACCAACTTTCCTTAAAAAATTTTCAAAATTCAAATAGAGACGAAAGAACTAGAAAAGTTCAAAATATGTCCCATTTCACCAGAACTTTTTTAGGACAAAAGTGCCGGAAAAGTCAAACTTAATTTCTTTTTTTCGAGCAGGACTTTTTTTAGAATTTTGCTCCTGCAAAAGTCTCACTTAATTATTTTGTTGAAAATTTTACAAGTCCTACACAATTTATGTGACAGAAGTACTAGAAAAGTTCCATTTCACTTTTTTTGAAATTTTTACAAGTGCTGATAGGATTTATATGCTAAAAAAGTGAAACTAAAATAGGACTAAAGTATCAAAAAAGTTCAAAATATGTCAATTTTCCATAAATTATGTAGGACTTGTCAGATTAAAAAAAAAGTTGAGTGAAACTTTCCCGCGATTTTAGTTCTAAGAAAGTCTTGGTCAAAAAAAAATGAAGTAGAACTTTTCCGTTACTTTTCTCCTAAAAAATTTCTAGTGAAACGAGACATATTTTGAACTTTTTTGGTACTTTTGTCCTAAAAAAGTCCCGCTCCAAAAAAATTAAGAGCGACTTTTCCAGTACTTTAGTCCTAAAAAGTTCTACCTGAAAAAAAAACAAAAAAATTAAGTTGTACTCTTCCGGTACTTTTGTCCTAGAAAAGTCTTGGTGAAACGGGACATACTCTGAAATTTGTTGTATTTTTGTCCTAAAAAAGTCCTGCTCAAAAATAAGTAAGTTCGACTTTTCCGGTGCTTGAGTCCTAAAAAGTTCTGCTTAAAACAAATCAAAATAATTAAATTGTATTTTTCTGGTACTTTTGTCCTAAAAAAGTCTTGGTGAAACGGGACATTATTTCAGCTTTTTTGGTACTTTATTTCTATTTTGGCAGTTTTTTTTTGGCTCTTAAATCCCATCAACACTTGTCGCAATTTCGAAAGTAATAAAATGGAACTTTTCAAAATGCAAAATTCAAAATGGCGGATGCAAAATGGTGGACAATTTTACCAAAAAATATGGAATTCGCGTCAAAATTTGTTTTTTGGGGTCGCGGATTACAAATTTGGAATGGAAATGCGAAATTCAAGATGCGTAATCCGAAATGGTGGACACTTTTGGAAACAAAAATATGGGATTTGTGTAAGAACTTGTTATTAGTTTTTTTTTGAGCTCACTAATTGCGAATTTCGCAACAAAAATTCAAAATTCAAAATAGCGAATGCAAAATATTTGACAATTTTACTAAAAAAATGTTGAATTCGCGTCAAACTTTGTTATTAGTGGGTTTTGGGGTCGCTGATTACAAATTTCATAAAAGAAATGCAGAATTCAAGATGCGTGATCCAAAATAGCGGACACTTTTACAAACAGAAGTATGGGATTTGCGTACAAAATTGTTATTAGTTGCTTTTGAAATCGCTGATTACGAATTGTGCTATAAATATTCAAAATTCAAAAAAGCGGATGTCAAATTGTGGACGATTTTACAAAAAAAATGGAATTTCCGATAAAATTTTTTATTATCGGTTTTTGGGGCCTCTGATTACAAATTTTATAATAGAAATGCGAAATTTAAGATGGATGATCTGAAATGACGGACATATTTGGAAAAAAAGGATTTGTGTACAAACTGGTTATTAGTTACTTTTGAGTCCGCTAATTACGAATCCCACAACAAAAATCCAAAATTCAAAATAGCGGATGCAAGGTGGTGGACAATTTCACCAAAAAAATATGGAATTTGCGTTAGAATTGGTTATTAGTGATATTTGAGGTCACTGATTACAAATTTTCAAATAGAAATGGAAAATTCAAGATGGGCGATACAAAATTGAGAACACTGTTACAAAAAAAGTATGGGATTTGTGTGAAAACTTGTTCTTAGTTGTTTTTAAAGTCGCTAATGACGAATTTTGCAATAAATATTCAAAATTCGGAATAGCGGATGCAAAATGATAGAAAACTTTACCAAGATAATATGGAATTTGGGTTAAAAGTTGTTGTTAGTGGTTTTTGGTGTCGCCGACTACAAATTTTATAAAAGCAATGTGAAATTCAAGTTGGGTGATCCAAAATGACTGACATTTTCACCAAAAAATTATGTGATTTGTGTGCAAACTTGTTATCAGTTGTTTAAGAGCTTGCTGATTACGAATATCGCACAAAAATTCAAAATTCAAAGTAGCGGATGTAAAATGGTGAACAATTTTGCCAAAAAAAATATGGAATTTCCGTTAAAATTATTAGTGGTTTTTGGAGTCGCTGATAACAAATTTTATGAAAGAAATGCAAAATTCCAGATGGATGATGGATGATGAATATGGGATTCGCGTACAAACTTGTTATTAGTTGTTTTTGAAGTAGCTGATCACTAATTTCGCAATGAATATCCAAACTCGAAATAGCGGATGCAAAATGGTGGACAATTTTACCAAGAAAATATGGAATTTGCGTAAAAATTTGTTATTAGTGGTTTTTGGGGTCGCTAATTACAACTTTTGTAATAGAAATGCGAAATTTAAGATGGAAGATCGAAGATGGCGCACGCATTTACAAAAAAAGTATGGGACTTGCGTACAAACTTGTTATTAGGGGCCTTCCATAAACCACGTAGCTTTTTCTTGACGAGGGAGGGGGGGTCAACCTAGTTTCCCACAATGGCGAAAAACTACATAAAAAGTCGAAAAACGGACCACATGGGGGGGGGGGGCAAAAATCGCTGGAAAATGGGGCACGTGGTTTATGGCTGCCCTCTTAGTTGGTTTTAAGGTCGCTGATCGCGGTATTCCCAATAAAAATTCAAAATTCATGTCTAAAGTAATAAGGAAAAGATTTTTTTCAGTAAATAATTCATAAACATTGAAAAAAGAGAATAATTATATATTTTTGTAACTCCCTATTATTCATTTGAGAAGAAACTTACTCATAATATCAAAAAGTGCAAAAAGATGCATAGGATTTTTACAGGGCAATTCTCAACAATTCTTGAAAATTGATGAAAATCAAAATTTCTTTTTACATTAAAAAGGCTTTGGAGAAAATTTGAAATAAAAAAATACTATTTAATATGTTTCTCTTTGTTAAATTTGAAGAAATGACTTTTAAAAAACGTGAACTCTAACGAAGTCATCTTGTGTAAACAGAAAATTGCACAAGAAGTCTTTAAACCGAATTTTCCCAGATCTTTTTAACCCGTTTCGGTGCTCCAGCAGTAGTTTCAGATAGAGTTTGGTCAGCCAACAGACTGAAAGTGATGAGATCAAGGGAGAAATTCTAGAGTGTTCAGGTTACCCCGGTTACCTTCCACGTCGAAATTTTACATGCTGAATCGTATAAATATCAGTTTATTTCAGACGTCTGCATTATTACTCTGATTTAAGTCATTCTTTTCTCATGCAAATATTGTCTAAAAATAACATACTTTCATATTTCAATACTGTAAGATGGAGCTCAGCGGGACATTTTTTAATGTTTTTCTTAATATATTAATGAAAGGAATTGGAATTAGATATCAATGCTTTCAGTGTAGAAAGTCTATTTTTTCCTCTTCCTTATCCTGAAGTTGAAACATTTAATTTCGCGATAAGTAGCTAGTTATTGCAGTTCAAAATGTGTCCGTCTTTAACCCTCAGTGTGGGCTTAAGTCGTCCAATTTCAATAAAAAGGCAAAAATATATATTTTGTGATACCAGTTGGTAAAATATCATAAATGAAAAGCTTCGGTCGTTACCTTAGAGTTAATTGAACAAATATGATGAGTAACAACATAAAAATAAGTGTTTATTTTCAGTAAAAGCATGCTCTTATATGTGTTGCTTCATATATAAGCTTATAAGTATAACGACACAAAATTAAAAAATAATCCTGGTGATATTAGGAAACATTTTCGTGAATAGCACTTTACAACTGCTCATTGGTGTATTTTATCAAACAGGATGATACTAATTTGGATGTTATAATTTCTGTCCTTCTTAACTTACTTAAAATTTCATATGTTTTTATTAAGACGATGTAAAATATGATAAGTCACAAAACGGTCCAAAAAATTTTGCAAATAAAGTTGAGCAAGTTTTTCTAAAAAACTCCACTTAACCAAAATACAGAAAATTACAGCCTTATGTAAATATAACTTTTATCAAAACTTGCTCACGAAACTGGAGCGAACAGCCACTGAAATTAAGTTTGACATTTATTTCACAGACAATAATCAAACATATTTTAGATTTTTATCCAGAAAAAAGAATTCAAATTATAAAAGATGAAATTATGAGTGGCCCAGGTTTTCCCCAACGTGTCCCGGTTAGCCCCGTTTTACGGTACCATATTTTAGATTTTAGATTTTTAATTCACTAAATCGCATATTCTTTAGTTGAATGACCAAAACGAGATATGAAATACTTTTATTCGACTTTTGAAAGTTTGCTTTGCTAGAGAGCTATCTTCAAAAAAGTGTATATTCGTATTCGAAATAGTATGCAGATACCATTACGAGAATCGGAGAAGCTTGACCTACTTTTACAAAGCGAAATTCATTTCACATTGAAAAGTTTGAAAGGTAATCTCTATCCAAGCATATTTAACTTTAGGGCATACATTAATGAGGGTGTTTACTCACCTGGAAAGCCTGAAATTTTCAGGGAATTTCCATATACCTGGAAAAACCTGGAAATGTCAGGAACATTTTTGTAAACTCTGGGTATTTTTTCGAGCGTGCTTTTAAATTTTTTGAAGATTTTAATGTAAAATCTGTAAAACGGGGCTAAGCGGGTAAATTGAGGCACATTAAATCTTTGCATCTGATGACTTGCTGTTGCTCTCTTTGAAGCAGAATCGGGTGTCCCGCTTTACCCCACATATACCGCTTAGCCCAGTGTTTCGGTATACAGCAGTGTTTTTTCATTTGTAAAAGTAACTTTATAGTTTACACTGATTAAAATCAAAATTCTTTTTATCATTTTCACTAATCTCAGGCAAGTATCTTTTATTCAAAATATTAATATATTATATATGCACTGAATTTTATGTACAAAGATAAAATGAAAGTTTGTTTTAATTTTTTTTTCAATTCATGAACTTTAGAAACAAATTTAAGAAATGATTAATATTGTTTTGAGTATTATTTATTTAATTATTTGATGGTTTATAATTATTATGTTTAAGAATATCTTGCAATTATTTGAGAAAGCTTCCTCAATTAAATAATATTAATGAAATTCCTGAAAAATTGTACCATTATGAAATGCCTTGTCCTTTTATAAAGTTACTTTCACAAATGGAAAAAAAAGTTGTCTGATTTTACATTTGTATAATACCATTCTTAGTCTAATCTTCCATGCTTCATTTGGATGTAAAATCCTTTTTTATTGGGAAATGGGAATTTGATTTTCAGGATGAAAACTGAGAAACGTAAAAGTAAATAATAGAGATGGTTTAAGTTGTGCGAAGCAAATTAATGAAGATAACCAAAATGAAAAGCGGTTAGAGGTTTTCTCGAAAAGGTTGAAAGTGTAAAAATTGCAAAAAGTTACTATTCAAAGAAACAAAATTTATTAGAAGGTAGAAAAATATTATATATTTTAAAGAAATAATGATGTTTGAACAAATTGAAGGAAATGTTTTCTTAGATTTGTGAAAGTTATGTGTTTTGTAATTATTCATGTAATAAAATAAAAATAAAGAATCATAATTAGGGTGAAAGGTTCAAATTTAGAGTTAAATACTCAAATCATCATTTTGGCAAGATAAAAATGCATGTTACACCAACATAATGTTTTCATTATTAAAGAAAAAAAAACGTTTGAAAAAGCGAATTTTGTTTCAAAAATGAATGTCTAAAATTGTTACACTTACACAAGTTTACGAAATTTTATGTACCAACTTAGCAAATTAACATTTTAGTACATGAAAACCATAAAAAAATGTTTAAAAAAATAAAGGGAACTACTGGTTAGAAAAAAAAGATAAAGATTGAAAAAGGAAATTTTGTTTCAAAAATACGTGTTAAAAATGTTATATTTATGAAATTTTACATGAGAATTTAATAAATAAAGATTTCAATAACTAAAAACAAAAAACAAAATTTGAAAAAGTAAAGGGAACGAGTATTTGAGAAAGTAAAGAGAACGAGCATCTACAAAAAAAGATAAACATTCGAAAAAGCGAATTTTTTCTGAAGAACAAGTGTTAAAAAATGTTGTATGTACATAATTCTATAAAACTGTACTTGAAAATTTAGTAAATAAACATTTCAACATATAAAAGTCAGAAAAAAATTGAAAAAGTAAAGGGAACGAGTATCAAGAAAAAAGATAAACAATCGAAAAAGCGAATTCCGTTTTTTTTTAATGTTAAAAATATTATATTCATATAATTCCACCAGATTTTACATTAGAATTTAATAAGTAAACATTTCAAAACATAAAAACCAGACAAAATTTTTTGAAAAACCAAATGGAACGAGTATCAAGAAGAAAAGTATTAGCATTCGAAAAAGCGAATATCGTATTAAAAATAAGTTTAAAAGAAATGTCATATTTACAAAATTTTACACGAGTATTTAATAAACAAACATTTCAATACGTAAGAACCAGATAAAAAATGTTTGAAAAAATAAAGGTAACGAGAACCTAGAAAAAAATAAACACTCGACAAAGCGAATTTTGTGTTTAAAAAAAGTATTAAAAAATGTTTTTTACATAGATTTAGATAATTTTACATGAGAATTCAATAAATAAACTTCTTAATTCATAAAAACCAAAAAAAAAGTTCTGAAAAAGTAAAGAAAACGAGTATCTAAAAAAAAGATAAACATTTGTGAAAGCGAATTTTGTTTTGAAAACAAGTGTTGAAAAATGTTATATTGACACAATTTAACACTAGGATTTAATAAATAAATATTTCTTCACACAAAAATCAGAATTTTTTTTTGAAAATGTAAAGAGAACGAGTATCTACAAAAAAGATAAGCACTCGAAAATGCGAATTTGGTATTGAAGTAAGTGCCAAAAAATGTTATATTTACATAAATTGACGTGATTTCACATGAAAATTTAATAAATTAACATTTCAATACACAAAAACTGGAGGAATTTTTTTTAATGCAAAGAGAACGAGGGTGTAGAAAAAAAAGAGGAGCAGTCGAAAAAGCGAATTTTGTGTTAAAAACCAGTGTTATAAATGTTACATTTACATAATTTTACATGCAAATTTAATAAGTATACACTTTTGAATACATAAAAACCTAATGAAAAAAAAATTGAAAAAGTAAAGAGAACGAGTATCTTGAAGAAATATTCACAATCTAAAAAGCGAATTTTGTATTGAAAAAAAGTTTAAAAGGATGTTATATTTACATAATTTTACATGAATATTTAATAGACGAACATTTCTATACATAAAAACCAGAAAACAATTTTTTCAAAATTCAAGGGAACGAGTATTTGGAAAAAAAAAAAACATTTCGATAAAAGAATTTTGTTTCGAAAACAAGTGTTAAAAAATGTTATATCTAGATAATTTTACAAAATTTTACATGAGAATTTCATAAATAAACAGTTCAATACACAATGAATGAATTAAATTTTGGAAAAAAGTCTTTCTTCGAAAAAGGGTCGCCATTGTAAAATAATGTTTTGGCAAATCAATATACATCCAATCGACTCTCACTAGGAAATGTATGAGATTTTAAAAAATGCCAACTCTGATCATCTCCTCATAAATATATTTTATTTTAATAAGATTAAATTTTATGTTTCAGGTGACACGGTAGTACACTTCAGGAGCTGATTGCACCTCAATTTAAGGCTCCTTCTGTGATACCGAAGACTGATTCGAGCAATCCAAAAACGTTCCAAAAATTACTTCCTAATTGCAAGAGACTTTGCATCTATTCTGCAATCAATAAAAATAAATAAAAAATAAATAATTCCTAACCAAATATCCGCGAATCTTGTTTCCATCGAGAAAAAGTCTGGATGGGCAGAAATGTCGCGCAAGTGGTACCGAGAACTTGGCAACAACAATCTCCGACCTCCGGACATTCGAAGATAGCGATTCTAGTCTCGAGACCTCAAAATCTCAAAGTAATTCAAAAAATTTTCGACGGTCCTCGTCCAACTTCGATACTGCTCATGGCGATGAAACACTCAAGCCTTATGGAAAAATCCTTCAAACTTTCAGCTTCCGACACAAGTCGAAAAAGAAACGCTCTTCTACAAGAACTAAATGCAAAATCTCTGTAAGTAGGGAAGAAAAATCCCCAAAAGATTCCCAAACAGATTCTCAAACTGATTTTCAAAAGGATTTTCATCTTCTGAAGACACCTGAATTACGAATATCTTCCGCTGATGATCCAACCAAATTTCGTCGAACCGACTCCTTTTTGAAAAGGTTCGTCAAGTCTTCCAAGGATAATCTAGCAGAAAGCTGCGAGCGATTGGTGAGAAACATCCAGAAGAGTCCCCGAGTTTTTAAGAAAAAGTTACTCTTCAGTTGGAGCAGTGACAGTTTGGGTAGTTCGAAAAGTGGAGAGAAACCTGTTCCACTGAGAAGGAAAAGATCCATAAGGAAGGACAGTAGAGAGAAGGAAAATTTAGAGGGGAGGCCAAAATTCTACTTGTATCCCGAATCAGAAGAAGAAAAGAGTCCTGAAGAAAGACGCTTTGAGACTGAGGAAATCCCAAGATCTGAAAGTGTCTCTCTAGAAGATGTGGACGACATCATCAGATCGGAAGACAACTTCAGACTTTTGCAGGAACGTTACTTTCTGAAGAGGAGACTGAAATCTTTCGATTCTTCATTTCCTTCTGAAAAGTCCAGAAGCGAAGAAAGTCTTACAAAAATCTCTTATTTAAGAAACCGAAGAGTTGATCTCGGGGAAGGTCAAGGCCGACTCGATAGGCCCGAGAAACTGAAATCTTCACCGCCTCCAGAGGGACAGGTTCAAAGGTCGAAAATTCGAGATAACCGGGGGTCAGATAAGCAAGGCCTGGCAGAGAGTGGGATCAGTAACGACTTGCACGCACAACCGGACGTGTCTGAAGTCCCTCTTGGTGTAAAATGCCGAGTTGCAAATTTCGTGAATGCACCGGAACGCTACAAAAGTGGAGGGAGAGAGGAAAAGATATTAGTGTCAGCGGAATCAGTTCGTCAAGATCCACTCGCAGGAGAGTCATCGGATTGGAATAATCCCCAGATTTGTGGTAGGGATAAGGATCCAGAAGAGGATCAGGAAAAGTTTGTGGATTGTTTTGCGAGGCCCTTGAAGATAAGAAGGGACAGTTGTCTTTCAAACGTAACGATAGATTGGGACCATTCAGATAACTGTAGAAGTGAAAATGAGAATGGAGGCCTAATTGGATCAAAAGATTCTTCGAGGAAATCGGGGAAGAAGCTTTCTAGAAAAAGGTTGAAAAAAAGAGCGATGATGAAGCTCCCAGTGAGGTTGATCAGACTTCGAGAGAGGCTAATACTTGGCCTGAGTGCTTTTGCGATTCTCTTTACCATATTTTTGGTGATGGATCTTCAACTGGATCTTGGGTATAGTGGACATCATTTGGTTCCGAGTCATGGGAGGGTTAAATTCGGAGAGGATCCGAATCGAGATACAGTTTATAATAATTTTAGGAGGAGGTTTCTGCAACGGGTGAATGGGAGTAAGGAGCAATCGGGAGGGGATATTTCCAGTTCGGCTCAGACTGTAAAAGATGCGGATGGAGTTATAAAAAAAGGTGAAAGGACGGAAAAACCAAAAGTGCATGATGATTTTACGGATCTTATGGAGTTTGTGATAAGTGGGGATGGTGTGAATATTGAGGATGGTGTTGTGAGGATCAGTGGGGAGGATCATATGGACAATCCAACGATTGGAGAAATAAGGAAGATACAAGTAAGGTAAGAATTGTTAAGAAAGAAGGTTTTTATAAATATCTACACTTTTGGGATTCGTTTATTGTTTTTCGTTTGTTTAACAAAAAGTAACATAATTTGCAGCTATTATTTAAATTATATCATTTTTTAATCTACCTTAATATACGGGTCGGTATATTGTAACCAATGTTCAGCTTTGGTCCCCAAACTCCCCTATATTCAAGATTTGGTCCCTATAGTGCCCTATTTTCATTCAATAGCCCCAATTTCTTAAATTTTTATTTAAATCGAGGCGTCCTAACCTTGCACTCTTTTGCTGTCATAAATATCTTGGAATCCCTTCTTTAGTATTCCTCAAGACCCTCAGGATTCGTTAGGACCCATGATTGTCTCTTAAGCCTAACAAAAATCATTCTCGACAATTTCAACTTGAAATTTTTGAGACTTTGATTATTTTAAATTACGAATTTATGAACTGCAACTGAAGTTTAGTATAAATCAGATTTCCAAGGATTTCAGTAATTTCAAGGGTTTTTGAAGGTTCTCAATAAGATATTTTAATGAATTTCCCAGGATCTTAAAGTATTTCATAGGGATTCAAATATTTTCAGGCACTGCAAGGAATATCATCAGATTTAATGTAATTTCACGAATTTCAAGAAATTTTATGATATTTTAATGAATTTTAAAGAAATTATCAATAAAAATTGAGAGGTATCAAAGAATTTCAAATATATAGATTTCCAAATATTTCCCTATAGTACCCTATTTTCAGTCAATAGCCTAAATTTTTCTCATTTTTGATGAAATCGAGGCGTCCAAATCTTGCACTCTTTTGGTGTCATAAATATCTTGCAATCTCTTCAGTAGTATGCCTCAGGACCCTCAGGATTCATTGGAGCCCATGATTGTCTCTTAAGTCTAACAAAAATCATTCTGGACAATTTGAAATTGAAATCTTTTCTACTTGAATAATTTTTTATTGCGAATTTATAAAAGTGTAACTAAATAAGATTTTTGATGTAAATCAGATTTCCGAGGATTTCAATAATTATGAGAGATTTGAAAGGCTTTCAATGAGGTATTTTAATGAATTTCTCAGGATCTCAAAGAATTTCCTAAGACTTCAAACATTTTAGAAGATTGTAAAGACCACCTTCAGATTCCCTGCAACTTGAAGTAATTTTGTGATATTTAAATGGATTTCAAAGAACTGATTAATAAAAATTGAGAGATTTCAAAGAATTTTAAAGATTTAAAGAGATATGCAAATATTTTCCTATAGTACCCTATTTTCAGTCAGTATCCTAAATTTGTTTTTGTAATAAAATCGAGATGTCGAAACCTTGCACCCTTTTGGTGTCATAAATATCTTGGAATCTCTTCTTTGGTATTCTTTAGGACCCATAATTATCTCTTAAACCTAACAAAAATCATCCTGGACAATTTCAAATTAAAAGCTTTTGGGAGTAAATAATTTTTAATAGTTTTTAATGGTTTGGTGTAAATCAGATTTCCGAGAATTTCACTAATTGTGAGGGATTTTCAAGGTTTTAATGAATTTCCTAGATTCTCAAAGGATTTCATAGATTTAAATAGATTTTCAAATATTTTCCGACAGAGAGTACTCTATTTTTTTGATTATTTTTGTTGTTGTGTTTTTTTATTTGTTAAATTTTTGATAAATCCGAATCGTCCAAACCTTACACTCTTTCGGTGTCATAAATACCTTGGAATCTCTTCTTTGGTTACTTTGGTTACTTAGAAAAATGTAACTGAATGAATATGTTTGATGTAAATCAGATTTCCGAGGATTTCAGTAGTTGTGAGGGATTTTAAAGGCTCTTTGTAAGGTATTTTAATGAATTTCCCAAATTATTATTATTATTATTAAAATTATTATAAATTATATCTCAGACTTAAGGTGGTTACAGCCCAATATGTCGAAGGCACTTTTTTTTTGAGTTGGATATTTGTACCAAATTGAATATATTGCACGGGG
>JAUMHM010000048.1:292586-317184 GCA_032362435.1 Melikaiella ostensackeni
ACATTTTAAAACAAAACAAAAATTAATAAAGAAAATTTTCAATGTTTACTTGTACAAGAAAGTCGTACATGTTTTTTCTATAATCTTACTAAACAATCGTAATTATTATCCAATCTCAGTGAAACAGCAGCTCATTTTATTCATTGTAACATTCTCTACAATTCTGTTTGTTGAGTTTGATTAAAATTCATTTCTTCAGTATTTGTTAAATTAAGAATAACAACTTACACTCTATCGTTTCTAAACAAATAATTTCGACTAAAACTAATTTTTGCTAAGAAATGTATTGCTTCCTCTTCCAAAATGCATTGAAACTAATTTTGGTTCTATTTTCCCTGCTCATTCCATAAACGTTTCTTTTATTTTAGGTTATGTCAAGAAGTCGAGAGTCCTTGATTATACTGATCATACCCAAATTTCGGTACGAAAAAGTATGAAACTGATGTAAATCTTGTTTCAAGTATGAATGCCACGTAAGTTTGAAATACCGTATTTTGAACTTATCAATCACTGAATTATAACCTCAAAAACTGTACTGCATTTTGAATTCAATTGAAAAAAATACTATTCAGGTCTTCGTGAAACTTAAAAAAACCGAATGACAAACTTTATTGCTTTCATCACTATTAGAATAACATATGAATATTTCTGTATATGAAAACTAAAATTCTGAAGCCAAATCTTGACCTTAAATCATCCTTTCACAGGAATCTAACCTACTACAATAAAATGATTCCAGGAAAAATATTTTCATCCACTTGTCTTTTATGAGAATGATATAGTTGTTGTGATATGGTTGATATGATGGTTGACTTTTTCTCACTGGTTAAAAACTATGGAAGATGAAGAAATTTTGAAATTTACCTTTTTAGACCACTAGGTTGGAAGCTTTTCTTTTAGTCCGATTTTCCTCGGGAACATCTAAAATTAAAGCTCTTGGCATGTAGAATTGCGATAAGGAATAACATTTGCTATGTTATATTCTTTTTTTTATATCAGTGCTTAAAAAATAAGAAAAATTATGATGTTTGGTTTTTCAGACTCCTATGTCAGAAGCTTTTCTTTTATAGTCCGATTTTCCTTGAGGACAGCTCAAATTGAAGCTCCTGGCATGTAGAATTGTTTGAAAGAATTAAATTTGCTATATTTTATTCTCCTTTATTATTTCAGTGGCAGAAAAATAAGAAAAAGAAGAAATTCAGTTTTTACGGTTTTGGAATAACTCTCGAATCCGGTAGCCTACGAAACTCTTTCTTGAAAGCGCTTGCCGAACTCTTTGGCTTGATTTCTCTCTCGTATTATAATAAGCTGGAGTTACCTTCAAAAAAGTATTCCACTCCTAAATTGGAGTCTTTTTGAAAGTCTTTTTTCCAAAAGTTGGTATTTCGATTAAGGGTGGGTTCCTTTTCAAATTTTCGTTCCGAGAATTCGCGCATAGCATCAAGGCAAAAAAAAAGAAGCAAGCTCGCTTTCCGTTTTCCTCAGTGGCAGCCGGTCACAAAGTGTTGCCGCGTAGAAAAGCTGCTTTCGAGAGGTCTGTAGTCTTTAAAAGCTTGGCTTGAGTCAACAAACCTACTGAACGTTCAGTACAAAACAGGGTGTCTCAAATATTTGACTAAAGAGTGACCACCTTCATGACACGTAGATGGCTATCTTTAAAATTCAGTGTCCGGATTTTGCACGGGGTGTTTCAAAAATGCTTTGGGCGAAATTATCTTCTCATTAACCCCGAGGATCACATTCTGAAATGTCATTTATGGAAATGGTAAAAAAAAAGGGAGAAAATTATATGCAGGATATCGCAAGTGATTAAATAAAGTATATTTCTTAAATGCCCAAGAATTTAGGTTGAGTAAATGCTCTCCAGAATATGCTCAGCGTTTAAGCTGGAATTGAGCATTTATGGAGCAATTAAGAGAATTGATAGCATTTATTGTTCAAATAAATATGAACCACAATTAATACATATATTCTTTACAAACATACTCCAGAGTGAAGTAAACATACTGTGCTGCTTTAAATCATGTACTGTTTTATGCGAAAAACATGTTTTCTACTACTTTGACTTCTTTTATAACTTGAAATAGGTGCCTTTTCCAATGAAGGGACAGATGATGCGACACACTTTTTTCGCGAAATTTAAATATGCTCATAAATGCTCATTAAATACTCAAAGTACATAAAGATCGAGCATATTCTCGTGCTTGTGAGAACTTTTCTGAACATTTAAACTCTTTACAACACTAAAAGAAAGTGTTTTAAATTAAAAAGAGAAGCTCGTGAAAGAATATAGGAGTCGTGTATTTTTATAGACTTTTCTCCATTATACCGATTTCACGTATTCTTGCTCGTTACTCGCTCCACGTGATGTTCAATATTGCATCACAGTGAATTCAGCTTTGTTTTGACATTCTTATACTGTATCGCTATTGTACGAGTATACACTGTCCAAACGAATAGCAAATAAACACGATTACGGTCAGTTTGCCGGTCCAATAAACAAATATTGCGAGTCCAGGAAGCCTTCACCATTTTTATCAGCAGTCTTTCTTCGCTTGCCACCCTTGCTGATTTCACTGCTCTTAAAATTTGAATCAGTGAGATTCAACCGATTTTCAGTGAAAATCCTTACTGATTTCAATCAATGACCCATTCACAGAAAACTATTAGTGTGAAATTTGTTGCATCTCATTTTGAACAATGAAAATCTCCATTGTGCCTTCATTTGCCTAGTGTCTCAAAAATGTTTCAACTCAAAACTACCCCGAATTCGGCGAACTTTTGAGGATTGACATTTTAGAGTATTTCTATCTGTTTGAATCAGTGAGATGGTATTGTGAATCAATGAATATGCTTACTAATTTGATTTAGAGACTCATTTCTTACTGATTCAAATTTAGAGAGTAAAGTAGCTGAATATAATTTTTCAACAAAATTATAAGGATAACTATTTTTTTTTGCTCAAATCATTTAAGAGGACAAAAAATGATATTCTGTCGAAAAAAAACTTGCAATTTAAACATGTTTAGGGAGTTAACTACTTTCGCTCATCACCTATCACTCAGGCATGTAAAATGCGAGTTTTTTCCGAAAATTGCCAATTAAAACTCATTAAAAATCTTCTTTCTTTATGCTCCAAATTATAGGCCAGGTAGACCGTTCGGCAAAACCTCTAAAACCACCCTTATAATATAACCGAAAATGAATAGAAGATTATCAATTAATAGAAGATTTTTCACGTTTATTCATTAGCTAATATCAGAATTCTAACTTGTCATGTTTAATGATGTCATGCGTATAATGAGGATGGTTTTTAGAGGTGACTTCGAAATGTCTCGCCCGATCTATAATTTGGGGCATAAAGAAAGAAGATTTTTGGAAGAAGAATTTTTTTATTTCACGTTTTTTAGTTGTCAATTTTCGGAAACTAAACTTACCTTTTGCATGTATAAGTTATGGATGATGCGTAAGGGTAGTTAAACCCCTAAACACCCCTAAACATTAGCCAGTTTGTAATTTTAAACAATTTTCATTACTTTAAGGTAAATTAGATAAATTATTGATTTGTTGAAAGTGTTCTAGGCTTATTATCTTTTAGCTTTATTTTACCTTGCTCATCCCTCTGAATATCGACAATCAATTGTAGACGCTGGTGTCTATTTCCACACTATTTAAATATTTCATAAATAAGAAAGTGTCACAGAGGAAGTCTTGTGGTTAACAAGTCGATTATCAGACTTTGAAATTACTCATGATTAAGCATTTAATTCAAATTTCTGCGACTTTTTTGAATTGCAAAACTTATGTTCAATTATTAATTCATTATCATTGGACTTTCAACTAACAGAGCGGAAATTGAACATTTAATTACGAGTGTCATTCAAGAATTTTCAGATGAATTAAAATTGTAAATTCGTAACAATTAATGTGCAAATTTCGAACCCATTCAGCCTATTCCCTAAGTAGGGTTACTAGATTCTGCTATCAAAATTATACCACTTATCCAGTTTTGTCAGAATAATTTATTTATGCGAAATGGGGCGCAGTGAAATTTTTTTAAATTTCTTACTGCAAAGGGTGGAAAAGTTGATGATTGGGTTCAAAATTTTTCTCCTAAAGAATCATTCAAAAAACATATTCCTTCCTCACCCCCATCGATGTTATACAGGAAAAAAACGAAAAATCGCACAATTCTGATTATTTCATGTAATCAGCAATATTTCCAAGGCCGGGATTGGTACCAAAAGTTGTAAACTGCAACTAGATTGCCAAAATTAATTTGAAGTCTCAAAAAATGAAAAAACTTGAATTTTCGTTATTTTCTAACAACTATCGCACGTTTCTCAACTTTCTGCCCATCAGAAATTAATTATACAAAAAAAAATTTTAAAATCGAAACTATGATCATTTTCTGCAACGTAAAATTGAAACAATGTAAAATAATCGGTTTCTTCGCTATTATGATAGTTTTAGCACATTTCCCACAATTGTGTGGATTTTATTCTTACCGGAATTAAACAAAATATATTTTAGTTATTAGCATTCATGAAAATATTCTTTCATATTTCAGATATACGGCTCTCAACAATTGCCCTATATTTCAAGTTTAAAAGTGAATATGAAAAATATTTTTGTGAATGCTAATAAGTAAAATATATTTTGTTTAATTTCGCTTCAAGAAAATGACAGAATACAATTCACAGACTGCTAAAACTGTTTGTAAAATAAGTATACTTTTAATATACGAATGTACATGAATTTTAATACGTTGTAATGTAATTTGAAACAATTCACGAAGTATATTAAATATAATACTCATGTGTATTAAAATTATTATGTTTAAAACGCACGTGTATATTGAATTCAATTTACTTGTGTGTAAAGTCATTCGCATGTATTGTATATGAAGTCAACGACCATTTATTATGACAATGAAGAATTGCGGGAAATGTCTGTTGAAAATGTTTGTAGTTTTATCACACTGTTACTATACTTCTGTATCGTAAATTTACATTTCCGCAATAGTAATCTTGAATTACAACACATGTGTAGTAAAATCGGTAGTGATAAGTTTTAGAATTCAATTTACGAATTTGATAATTCATGGATTAAGTAATTTTCATAATTAAACTATAATAGATCATTTTCTTTTCTGACAGTTCAAACTGAACTCATTATTAGAAATGCTATAATCTAATAAATAAAAGAAACACAAAACTAACCTAGAAATTATTTTCGTATCTGGAATTTTTACCTTTAGCTTCCTTTTTCGAGAAAAGTTCCACGTACACGTGATATTTTAATTCTGATTGATATAGTTTAGCAAAAGCTTTGCATTCTGATCTCTTTATTTTAAATAAATTGTAAAGATTAAGCAACATCACAAAAAAACTATCATTTTCACATAATCCAGAATACTAAACATGTTTAGTAAATTCAATATACGTATATGCATATTGCTTCCATTAAATTTATAGTAAAATCGCTATAGAAATTTCTAACTGTGTACTAAAATGGTCACAATAGCGAGGGAACCAATTCTTTTACATTGTTTACAATTTTAATTTGCAAAAAATGATTATAGTTTTTTTTATATATATTTTCATATATTTTGCAATTTCATATATATTTCCAGCAACATGTATTAAATTTTTGATGGACATGCAGTTTAAAAACGTGCGATATCTGTTAGAAAATACCGAAAATTCAAGCTCTCATCATTTTTTGCAAATTTAAATTTATGGTTGGAACAGGAAATTTTATGATTGGGTATATACTATACAGTTACACGCAGAAAAAACCTGTTAATGTCACAGAGGTCATACGTTAAAATAGTGCCAGCCTAGCTTTTCAATAGAGCTTACAGAATGCGAAAGATATTTTTTAGGAAAAAGTTGGATCCCTGCTTTAGGGGTTAATAAAAGTTTAATTTTCCGCAGTTTGTTGCGATCCACTCTCTGAAATCATGGTATGGAGGTAGGAAAATCAACCACTGAGAAGCTATATCGAATATCGATTCCTGAAAATCGTATCATCGAATCGAGTATCTTATCTCGCTTTATGACCCCAATAAACGCGAATTTGAAATTTTAACGAATAAAAGTTCGACATTTCAAGTTCCCCTAGATCTCAAGAGCTGAAATTTCCAGTTTATATGGAACGTAATAACAGGTAGGGAAGGGGGAATGGAAGTTTAAACAGAAAGTGCGGTCAGATGAGATCACAGCAGTAAACTTACTGTTAGTACATGCGCTCTTACAATATGCCCACGTGTATGCGTTTACGTTGATTATCATTTGGAGATGAGATCGTTCATGCGAATAGTGTACACAGAACGACATTTGCTCTGATTAGTTATTCGCTTGAGTCAATCTCTGTAATATCGGTTTGGTCCATCTTAGTATCGATTTCGATAATGGGTCGACTGATGAATGATGTCAATGTACATTTCAATCAATAGGCAAATTAGAATTTCGTAATAGGGTTTCATTTTAACATTTCAACATCTCAACATTTCAACACTCCAATACTTCAACATTTAACATTTAAACAATTGAACATTTTATTCCAATTTTCAAATTTATAGTAAAATTTTACCTAAATGCTGGAGAGACATGTATAGAGACAGCAGACGGATTTCATGCCAATATTTTACATTTATAAATCATTTATAAAACTACGAAATTTTTGGAAATTAAAAAGAAACTAAAAATGAAACCATCAAGTTTGGAAAACGCACCCTTCAATCTCATCCTAGCTCCTAGCCTCAACATACATCGGGCATTCTACCAATACATGAAATAAAGTTTTTCGGCGAGGTTGAAAGTAAAGTGTTCAATTTTCATTCGGGTTCAGCCTAACACGCTCATTTTGGATTCTAGGCCTTCTAGTTGTTATTAACCGGCATTGTGCATTCACCTTTATCAAAATAGTAGGAGTACCTTTTTTAAGTAGCTCAAATTGTGACTACTAAATCCTGTAAGCTGAGGGTACGCTTCTAAACTACTCGACCCCATGCCTCTCATATTGTCATTACGCAGAATGCTTTATTTGTGTAGGTTCAAAAAATCGTCTTTTCTCGCAATCAGATTAGTTAAGTTATTGAAATTATCTGGTGATACCGTTATCTCATGAATCTCAAAAGTTTCTGCAATCTGGAGGACCCATTGTATTTGCTTGAACTTTTTGAGCTTTGAGGTCTGTTTGCGAGATCAACCAATGTTTAAAGCATATTCTAGGTAGCCTACTCTCATCCATATTACTTATTTTTTCTAACCAATCAAAGACTCTGTTTAACACCTCACTTGAGAGTGATGAAACCTGTGTTTGGTTTTGCTCCGCATAATTAGATCAGTATTTCGATAAATCTAGAACTCTTTTATAGTATGCTAATTAAACCTCATCAATTATGTCCAAATATCTCAGGCCCCATACCTCGATATTGTAGAAGAGTACACTCACCGCTAACGAATGAAAAAGAATTTCTTTAGTGCTTCAGATATGTCACTTTATTGCGGAGATTATTTTATCTGCCGACGCTATCGCTATTTTCATTAAAGATTTTTCCTCATTTAGAGCTTGCAAGGAGATCGCTGAACTAGAATAATTCGTTCCCAGATAATTAAATATATTTACAATCTCTAGCGGTTAATTTTTGCATTCAAATGAGAGAACTTCTCTTAATCTCCCTTTGTGCGAGATCAATGTTTTTGACTTGCTTTTTATTAATTTGTAGTTTTTTAGTTTTAAAATATTCTTCCAATATTAATATTTTCTCGCGCAGGTCTATCTGTGATTCGGCAAATATTACAAGGTTATCCGCATATATTATAGTAACTATTTCGTGATTATGATCAATAGAGATAATTCGAGCGCCGTTTGTGTAAAAGAACTCTTCGATATCATTCAAAAATAAGGCACAGAATATTGAACTGAGAATTTGACCTTACAAGACCCCTTCTGTTATGCCAACTGTGTTCGTCATACCATCAGATATGCGGACTGAAAGTACAGCCCTATCCTAAAGGTTCTTGCAAATTCTAATAAATTTCAAACTAATTCTAATGCCGGACAGATTCTGCTATAGCAGCGAGTGATTCACAGGTTGGAAGGCCCTTACGTAATCAATGAAAAGTGTGATTTAAAAAAATATAAGATGCTGCGAGCATCCAATTCTCCTAAAAATATAGATTTTCGCAGTTTTCGATTTTCTAAGAATATACATATTACTTTTAGTAAAATATCTATGACGATTTAGCTGCTTAGTTTGGACATGATTTATTACTTATAGATAACATTTCTCGCATCAAGTTGGTAGTTGGTTATAAACTCTAAATAATGGAAAACACAAATGATAATGTAGCCTTGGATTGAATTGACACCGTTGTTGACGAAAGGCATGCACTTGGAAAAATTTCAGGCTATGAATGGAGGCTGGATGTTTGAAATGCTAGAGGCGTCAATGATCTTAGGAAAGGAAGTTTCGGAATACAAGACGCTTAGGGAAGCTAGATATTTTATGTGTACCAGAAACAAAGAAGAAGGGGTGTGAGATAAGAAATATTGAAAATAGAGTCGAACTATGGTCAAGGAGTAGATGATGGATCACATAGTAGCCAAGGAGTCGATCTGATTATAAATAAAAGAGCAAAACAGCATGTCAAAAAGTATGAATGAGTATCTCCTAGCTTATTGTGGACTAGAATTAAAGTGGGAATCAGAAGGATTTTTTTATAGCCAGCTACGCTCCAGTTGTTGGTGACAGTAGTAACGTAAAAGATATCTTTTAGGATTCGTTAAGTGATGTTATATGTTCATGCGATCCTGGGGAAAGAATCATGCTACTCGGAGATATCAATGGCTAGGTTGGTGTTCAGCACGAAGATACGGCCAGGGTACTTGGTCATTTCGGAGACCCAAAAACGAACGGTAACGGTGAGAAATTGATTATAGATTATGCTTAGAAAAAGGCTTATTTATTACAAATACTTGGTGGAGACATCAAATGATCCACATGCACAGGGTGTTTTTTTTATTTTGTGACATCCTCTTCAATTATCATGTATGAAAAATAGATTAAAATGTTTACAACGTTGCCATACATTAATCTTTTATCATTTTGACGTTAAAAGCCCTCTTGAATTCTACGCTGATTATCTTTTTTTTTTTATTTGCATGATTGTGATCTGGCAACGGGGCACTAGATAGCACCTTGTGGTTTTACAAATTTTTCATCTGCATACTTCATTTAATCAATTTAACCTACTTAGAGATTGTTTTTTATAATAAGATTGAAATCACGCGCAGAGATTGCATTAAACTACCTTTTTGTGTCATTAACTCATTTTTGTCAAAAAAGTGAAATAGAACCTTATGGTGCTAGGGTCACGATTTGTAATTTGGGTCAGGTGCGTGATGAGAAATTTTGTGTACTTTCTTATTTATAATTTCTGAACATCATCTAAAATTCTGAAACTTTACAAAATGAGCCATGACATAAGTGCTTTACTGAAATAATTTTCTAAAGGATGTGTTATTCAAAATAAAAGTCGAAAATGATTAGGGTTTGAGGTGGTCAACATTTTGGCAATCCCCCATAACTTATTGTATTATGAATTCCTAAATATGAATAATTATGAAGGAACGCTGAGCCAGGGATTTCTTTTCGGACATATTGTGTATAATTTGCATGCGTCTGCAGTTCACTTTTCCGTTCGTGCTAATGAAATATAATTGGCTGGCATTGCTCAAAAGAAAAGTTGGTCGTCTGTCAAAATATGACGGACGACCGATTCATATGTATGAAGGCACGTTCGCAGAAGTGCATTCTCACCAAAGTCGTGTGAATCAAGAGCTTCATTCGCAATCGTGATGTTTTAGTATTCAGCAAAGGCAAGGCAAGGCCATGATGTATTAGTTCCTTTGAGCCCGCGACATCCATCATAAGTCTGATTATATATCATGCGTCCGAAAACTAAATTGGAAACTAGTCGTAACGACACTAATAACCCTTCGGATTGAAGGGTTAACTACAGTGAATTAACTCCATAATTTACATTCATGAAATTCACAAATGTCAATTGCTTCATTGATCCGAATTACATAACTCCTCCGCAAACTTTTTTCTTAACAAGGTTCATGAAAAATTCCGGAAACTGAAGCAGCTTTCGGGGTTCGGGTCCTCAGAGTTGCAAATTTATAAATTAAGTCGCAGATGAAAATTCTTTTTCATTGCATTTTTAAAATTATTTGAACAGTTTAGAAAAGATGGAGGAACTCTGCAGAAAAAAGTCAGGAACTGTTCAGGAACAAGCCCTAAACTTGTCTTAGGCAGTTTTCGGGGTTGGGATAAATTAAGTCACACATGCAAATTTTTCTTTCATTGCATTTTTCAATTTTACTGAACAGTTCAGGAAAAAGTCACAAGCTGACCGAGGGTCAGGAGAAACTGGAAATCAGGGATGATTCAGGGAATTTTTTTTGGTCAGGAAAAGTCAGGGAAAAGTCAGGGAATTTCTGTAAGAAATACTTTAAGTAACTGTCAGAAATAATCAGGGCTGCCATGCAGTCACTTTCAGTCACTTCTTTCTCAAATCACTTTTTAGTCACTTTTTGAAGATAAAGTCACTATAGTCACTTATTGAAATGAAAAGATCACTTCAGTCACGTTTCTTTCAATAAATTGTCTCATGGGTTGACCACTGTTGAATTCAGTTCTATACCTATTTCTGAATTTTCTTGAATTTTTAAAAAATATTTTAGGTTATTTAAAAATATTCCAAGAAAGGATTTGAAATATTGTTGGGTATTTTAAAAGATTTCAAGGAATATTTAATACATTTTTACAATTTCAAATAATTCAAAAGAATTTCAAAAGATTTTGAAGGACTTGAAATATTTTAGGGTATATAAAAGATTCCAAGGAATTTTCAATTGATTTCAGGAATTTAATGGGATTTCAATGGATTTGGAATATTTTAGGACTTTTGAAAGATTCAAAGGTATTTTCAATTGATTTCAGTAATTTAATGGGATTTCAGAGAATTTAAAATATTTTGCGGTATTTTTCAAGAGGTTAAAAATTTTTCAAGAAATTTCCAAGGATTTGAAGAATTTTAAGGAATTTAGAAGAAAATTCTTGGGGTTTTAAAAAATTTCAAAAGATATGGATCGATTTTACAGGACCAAAAAGGTTTAGTAAAATTTCAAAATATTCCAAGGAATTTTTTAAGATTTTCGAGGATTTCAATAATTTTAAGGGATTTTATAATATTGTAAAGGATTTCAAAGGCTTTATTCACAAGAAGTGAGGAATTTTGTATGCTTTCAAAAATTTTTAGACATTTCAAAGTATTTCCACGGATTTTAAAGAATTTTGAAAATTTGGGGATACTGTAGAAGATTCTAAGGATCTTTCAATTGATTTCTGTAATTTGATGGGATTTCAATGGATTTGGAATATTTTAGGGTATTTTAAAAGATTTAAATGCAATTTCAATTGGTTTCAGTAATTTAATTGGATTTGAAATATTTTGGGGTATTTTTCAAGAGATTTAAAAATTTGCAAGGATTTGAATGATTTAAAGGGATTTAGGAAAAAAATCATGGGGTATCAGAAAAAATTCGAGAGATATGAAATGATTTTATAGGACCACTAAGGTTAAATGAAATTTCAAAAGATTTCAAGGAATTTTTAAAGATTTTCGTGGATTTCAATGATTTTAAGGGATTTTATAATATTTGAATGGATTTAGAAGGCTTTATTTACCAGGAGTGAGGAATTTCGTAGGATTTCAAAGATTTTCAAACATTTCAAGGTATATCCAGAGATTTTGAAGAATTTCAAAGATTTTGGGATATTTTAAAAGATTCTGAGGAATTTTCAATTGATTTCTGTAATTTGATGGGATTTCAATGGATTTTGAATATTTGAGGGTATTTTAAAATGTTTCAAGGCATTTTCAAGAGATTTCAAAAGTTTTGAGGGATTTCGAAAGAAAATTTCTTTTTGAAAAGATTTCAAAGGATTTGAAATATTTTAGGAAATTCAAAAAGATTTCTAGGAATTTGTCACTGATTTTAATAATTTGAAGGGATTTCAAAGGAATCAAGACATTTTTATGGGATTTAAAAAAATGTGTCATGGGGTTTTGAAAAGTTTCCTAGAATTTCGGAAGATTTGTAGCGATTTTTAAGGAAATATAAGTTTCAAGAATATCTCAAAATATTCCAAGAGACTTTATCAGATTTTCCAGGATTTTGATGATTTTAAGGGATCATAAAAGTTCTCAAGATATTCTAGTACATTTTTCAGGATTTCAGGAAATATCATCAGATTTCATGGAATTTCAGGGGTTTTGAGACATTTTCAAAGATCCCACTTGATTTTATAAGATTTCCGAGGATTTCAACTTTTAAGGGATTATAAAAGCTATCAAGGTATTTTAATAAATTTTCCAGGATTTTGGGAAATATCAGATTTCATAGAATTTCACGGGATTTTCTTATATTTTAATGGATTTCAAACAATTTGTCGATGAGGAGTGAGGAATTTCTTAGGGTTTCAACGATTTGAAGAGAGTTTCAAATATTTTTTGTAATTTATTTGAATTTATTTGGAATTCACCCTGAATTATTATTAATTTATCCTGAATTCTTCGAAATCCACTTAATTATACTCAATTCAATGGATTTTTTTTGGTTTTTGTTTAATTCATCCTGAAGTCTTTTGAACTCACCATGAATTCTTAGGCATTTCATCGAATTCATTTAAATTCTCTGAAATTTCCCTAAACTCATTTGAAACTTACTGAATTCAATGAATTTTTTCATATTTTCGAATTGTTTTCAATTCACTTGAATTTTTATGAATTTTATCGGATTATTCTCATTTCTCTCAAATTCTTTTAAAATCACTCAAATTTTACTGAAATCAATCGAATTTTTTTGATTTTTTAAATTTTTTCCAGTTCATTTAAATTTTCTTTAATTTCTCTTGAATTGTTTTAAAATGTTATGAATTTATTCTGAATTTGTTAAAATCCACGTGGAACTCTTATACATTTCATCGAATTCTGAGAATTATTTTAAATTCGAAAGAACATTAGTCATATCATTATTAATGCACATTAGTCATTTTTAGCCACTTTTTGGGTTAGAAATTAGTCACTTTAGTCACTTTTTCTGTTTAAATAGGTCCCTTTTTCTCCTTTTTCAATTAAATCAGGTTGTGGCAGCCCTGAGAGTAATGAATAACAAATTTATAAATTTAAATTCAAAATTGTTCTATTCCATTTATAAAAAAATTTATATTAAAAATATTACATGATTGAAATATTGGTCTTTAAATATTAATGGTCAGGAAAAATGAGCAATTAGTCTGGGAAAACTCGGAGAAAAGTCAAGGAATTTTAAAAATGATGTTTTGCGACCACCCTGGATTATGGAACTGTGCAGGAAAAAGTCAGGAAGTTTTCAGAAAACAAGTCCGAAATTTGTCTACTAATGTCTCATAAATACAAGATTTAGCATTTATTGCGTTTTTTAAATGTTGGAAAACAGAAGAGTTTTTACATTTTTACTTGAATTTTGCATCCACGTTAATTAAATGAAGTAAAATATTTCGAATTTGGTTTCCGTGTCTTGAGAGGTGCCGCTACTTCGAGACCTGTGGGATTAAGCTATCTTTAGTGAGTGTGACCTCAAGGAGATTTTTCGCAATTCTCTTTTTCTAACTCCCTTTCCACCCCCTTTGCCATTTTTTCCGAGCTCCAGGCGTCTAGTATGCATTATTCATATTGTGCACTTTTCCACCGGACCCGGAAGAGGCACAGCGGAAACAAGTTCCAGATGCGAACTGAGGAATATTCACGTATAAAGGTGATTTATCTCGTCCTTGATCGGATTCGCATCCAGTATATAAATTTTGCATAGACTGATTTCTTGACTGATGACTTTGAAAGACGATAACTCGGCCGGAAATAAGGTTAGATTTTTTTTTAAACAGTTAGAAAGCTTATGAAATTCAACGTCGAATGACCCTTTGTAGAGAAATTTTGGACCTTTTGAAAAGGATAAATCACGTAAGAAGTTTCGTAAAAAAATTCAAGAATTTTTCTGATTTTATACCTCGACCTCAACTCGAGTTGTGAACTAAGAAAGTCATAGTAAAAATCTGAAATTTACAAGACGTATTCTTTCAAATATTTTGTTTGATTTAAATCCAGAAAACTTCAAAAATCTTTGCGGGTATCTGCGATATGACTAAAAATGTCCAAGCGTCTGTGCGCCGAGTTTCAGCCGGCTTAAGCCGGAAGGCCGGCCGACAGCGGCTTGAGCCGACTGAAACTTGACGCAGAGATGCTTGGACATTTGTAGTCATATCTCAGGAACCCGTAAAAAAATTTTTATTGATGTGGATTTAAATTAAAGAAAATATTTGAAAGAATGCTTCCTTGAAATTTTAGCTTTTTGACACAACTTTCTCATGTCATTTCACGAGTTGAAGTTGAGGTACGAAATTCGAGAAATTCTTGATTTTTTTTTAAAAACCTCTCGTGATAGATCCTCTTCAAAATATCAAAAATATCTATACTAAGGGTCATTGGGCGTGGAATTTCATAAGCTTTCGAGCCATTTTCTTTTGTCTAGTCTTATTTCCGACCGAGATATCGTGTTACAAAGTCATCAGTGATTTTTAGCATCAGTCGCGCCATCCGTATATGTATATAATTTCCGACTGTAGTGTACATCCCTTGTTTTATTTTCAGTGAAATACATCTCCTAGATTCTTGAAGTAATTTTTTAAAAAAATATATAGAAGTCTGTAAATCATATTGTTGCAAAAAAATTACTTATTTTATTTTAATTGCTGCTGTTGATAGATTATTTTACTTTGGCATACAAAAAACATGCATGTATGTCAAACAGTGATGGGTAAATTGGTTTTTAAAAAAAACTAATTATCGTTACCATTACATAACGTAAAAAGTAACAAATGTCGTCATCGTTACCGATTCCAAATGTAACTTTTTCTTAGTTATTTTTGAAAAAAGTAACTATCATTAGTTTTTTTACATAATTTTTCAAAAACATTACAAAGTAAATTATCAACCAACAATTAAATAGTTAAATTTTCACTCACGAAATTAATTTTTAACAAAAAAAAACGAATTTCCAACAAAGTAGTTAAATTTTCAAATAAAATTATGAATTTCCAAGAAACAAAAGAAACGAATTTTCAGCGAAGTAATTCAACTTTTAACTAAAACAAATGAATTTTAAAAAATAGTTCAATCCTCGACCGAAACAGATTACTTTTCAACCATCCAGTTGAATTTTTAACTATAAGAGATGATTAGAAGGAATTTCTGCCAAGAGAGATAAAGTTTCAAACAAAAAAAAAACGAAATTTAAAAATAGAGTTGAATTCTTAACCGAGAAAGATTTTTCAGTAAAGAAAGAAAAACAGTTTCAACCAAATTGTTGAAGTTTTAAGCCAAAAAAAACGAAGTTCCAACTGAAATGATAAATCTTTAACCAAAAAGATTATTTTTCAACAGAAGAGTTCAACTTTTAATCAAGTAGTTACATTTTTAACCAAAAAGATGAATTTTCAACCAAAAAAGATGAATCTTCAACAAAATACATGAATTTTCAACTACAAAGGAGAAATTTTCAAACAAATAGTTCAATCTTGAATTAAACCATATAAATTTGAAACAAAAATTAGAATAGTTGAATTTTCAGATGAGAAAATTAATGTTTAACCAACCAAAATTATTTGACACAATAGTTGAATTTTCAACGAAAGAGATGAATTTTCAACTAAATTGATAAATCTTCAACCAAAAGAATGAATTTTTAACATAGTAGTTCAGCTTTCAACCAAAAAAGATTTTAATTTTAAATCATAAGCTGTTGAACTCAACCAAAAAAGAGGCATTTTCACCAAATAGTTACATTTTACATTTTGAACAAAATCATTAATTTTTCATACAAATGATAAAATTTTAATCCAAACGAGATGAATTCGCAACCATTAATAGTTAGATTTCAACAAAATAGTCAAACCTAAAATAAAACAAATTAATTTTTAACCGAACGGTTGCCTTTTCAAACTAAAAGACGAGTTTTCTACAAAACAGTTGAATTATCAACCAAAAAAGATAACTTTTTAACAATATTGTTGAATCTTCACTCAAGAACATTAATTTCCTACAAAAAGGACAAATTTTCAACACAATAAATAAATTTTCAACCAAATAGTTGAATTTTCCTCTAAGAAAAGTGAATTTTCAACCAAAAATAGAGCAGTTGAACTTCCAGTTCAAAAAATCAATTTTCAACAAATAGAAAAACGAATTCTCATGAAATAGTCGAATTTTTTTATCAAAGAGATGAATTTTTAACTAAAATGATGAATCCACAACAACAAAAAATTCATTTTTAACAAAGTCGTTTATCTTTCAACTAACTAGTTGAATTTCCAACAAAATAGTTGAATCCTCAACCAAAACTTGTTACTCCCATCACTGATGCCAAAGTAAAATAACCCATTACCAGTGGTTAAAATAAAATAAGCCTTTTTTTGCAAAAATGGGTTCACAAAACCCCTGATTACTCTTCGTAAAATCTGTTATAATTCTGGTGGATGTATTTCAGTGAAAATAAAACAGTGGATCTATTCCCTCGTCTGTTTCAAAGTAAACTAATCCAACAACGGTAATTAGAATAAAATGAGCATTTTTTTCAAAAAATGGGTTTGAGAGACCTGTAAATATATTTTTTTGTATTCTGCCAGTATTCAGGGGACATTTTGACTCCAAAAGGAACAATTAGTAGGGGAGCCATTTCATAAAAAACGCCTTTTTTGGACCAACCTAATATGGATACATGAAATGGATGGATTGAAAATAGATAGAAAATAGATACGTATTTATTATGATAAAAAATAATATTAAATAAATGGGAATTCCCACAAAAATGGTCTTTTTTGGAAAAAATATGAAAATAAAAATATTCATGAAATTTTATTCCACAAATTATCTAAATCTAAACAATGCCTATTATTTGTGAAGTGTAGAGCCGCATCGGATAAAAAATTATTTTTTTTCTGATTTCATATTTTTCTCAAGAATCGTTGTAGATGTGAATTTTTTTGAAATTTGAATTATATTAGAGGAAAAACTTTATACGTAGAATCTAATGAAATACATAGTTTTTTTTAACAAAAAAGTTTAAGGTTCATTCATTAAATATCATGAGAAGGGTAAAAAATGAATTTGAAAAATTCGAAATTTTAAGAATTTCCATCACAGTATCAGTGATACAAGACTCTGTAACCCGAATTTTTCCAAACACGAAGTTGTATTCAGTTGATATAATTGAATAAAATGTTCATAGCTATCTCCATACAAAATTTTCGTTTCTGAAAATTTTTGAAGTTTTTAATTTTTCGTTTATGAGTTTTTTTTTCAATTTTAGGAATATAGCAACATGATAAGTACCAAACTTATTCATATTGGTAACATGAATCGATTGATGTACTGGAAAGCACCCTGTGACCAAATGAAGTTATGATATGTACAAATTTGTACATTTTTCTAACGTTTGTGAAAGAAAAAATTTCTTAATTTTGAGAATATACCAATATTGTAATTACAAAATTTATTCTTTAGGATGAGACAAATCGAGTGATGTTATTAACAGGCTTGTACGGCAAAATAAAATTATTATATTTACAGATTTACCAATTTGTTTAACGTTTAAAGGATAAAAATTCTCAATTTTTGAAATGCACCAATATTTTATGTATAAAATTTATTCGTGTTAATGAAATGAATCTATTGAACAATATAAATACCTTCTATGGCCTATAAAAAATAAACAATAAACAAAGAATAATAACAATAATAAGCAATAAGAAATAAATAAAAAAAACGCAGGCGAAATCGCTTTTTCTATCCACGCAGACTCCTTTTACAATCCAAAATACTCTTATCATAGAAAATATATCAGCCCAATTCTTGTCAAAGAATTATTTCTTGATAATGAAACAAACCTCTATGGCAAAGCACAGTATTCATGAAAATGATTTAAAATAAAGATGCACCATATAATGAACGCGCCGACGAAACTACTTTGCAACGGTTTTTTGGTTTGTGTTTATAAAGAACTTTTCTACATCAGAAACAGTTCAGTCTAGTTTCTGTATTTTTCAATAAATATACTCAATCAATTTGAAGATCATATTTAGTTAACCTAATAATAGATGAGACTTGTGAAAAATATTTACTTTGAGAATGTGTCACTGATAAGGTCCCCGTTGAAAGACTTGCCAGATTAGAGAAGTGATAATAAGATTTCCAATAAATGCTTTTTCCACTGACTAGGTAGATTGCCAATGAATTAAGTCACTTCAGTTCATAGAATTTATTCAGTATTCTAATTTTTTATTTAATTATTTAGACCGCAAATAAATCAGCGCTTGAAACTGTTTGAAATTTTAGATGTTTCATCTGTAAAAAAAAATTGACAATTAAATAATAAATATACATATCCACTTGTAGTAGAACACACAATATTTAATTTCTTTTTCTTTTTCTGTCCTTTTTTTAAAAAAAGTAAATTAAATTCAAGGTTAAATTGTTCAATTTCTAAATTTTTATTTAATTTGGTTGCCACTATTGACACTATTAGACACTTTTTTCAGCGATAATACTATTTGGCCACTATTTTGGAAAAATGCCATTAATGCCACTGCAAAAATTGAAATTGCTTAACTTTTAATTTAAATATTCAAAATTTGCCGTTTTATCAATTTTAACGGTTAACATTGTTTAATCCTGCAAGTGCTAGCATTTCAATTTGAAATTGTACATATTTTCACGATTTCCATCAGAAATTTGTTCAATTTTGAAATTTCGACTATTAAAATTCAGAATGTTTAATTATTTACGCATTTAGAACGTTTCAATTTGCAAGATTTGAAATATTTTGAAAATTATTTAATTTTGAAATTTTTAATGCTTTCAAATTCAATTCGATCAATTTTTACCTGCTTCGAATTCGTAAGTGACCAATTTTGAACGCTTCTCAATAAAAAAACTTCATTTTTAAAAGATAATTTCATCAGAGAAAAACTGAACATCTATTTTTTGGTGTGATTAATTTTTATGTGGTGGCAAAAAACATAATATTTTTCACAGAATCTGTACAATCTTTATTAAATAATGTATTTAGAATAATATCAAGTATTGAAACTTAAATAGTAAGTAATTTTCTTTTTCTTTTTTTTGTTTCAGGTGAGAATCAATATTTGTCTGTGCCGAATTTGGTCGGGTTTATTGGTAATGTAAAATTATAGAAAATACTTATTTTTCAAGTATAATCAGTCATTATTTATTATTTAAAAGGCACTTTCTAGTATTACGAAATGTATAATTATTTCTGATTTGAAAAATCTCTAATCATACAATTAATCATTAAATAATCAGATAATATTATTGCATGATTGGAGATTTTTAAAATCATAAATAATTTGAAAATTAGTGAAAATTGGTAGAATCTGGTTTTTCACAATTTTGTACGAGAGATAAACTTATAACAAATAAAGTTTGATTCAAATAACCCGAGGATAGTTTTTTCTTCTTGGAGTATCTTATTTTTTGTTTGTGTTATGATTGAAAACAGTTCTCAGCAAAATGTGTAATAATTTCTGATTTTATAAAAATTTCTAATCATACAATCAATCATTTACTATTGATTGGAGTTTTTGATAGAAGCAAAAATTATTGTACATTTCGCTGAAAACCTTTTTTTAATCATAGACACAAAACATTTTTCAAGAAGAAAAAAATGGTCCTCAGATTAATTAAATCAAACTTTATTTGTTCTAATTTTTATCTCGTATAAAAAACTGTGAAAAACTAATTTTCACCTCTCAAAATCGAAAAATCAACTTCAAAAAAGTCGGATTAGAAAATCGTGAGATGGTATTTTTGTAGAAATTTTTCCAATGAAAAATTTTTCTCTCTTGACTTTTTTTCATATCTTGCTTCATTCTCGAGAAAACCTGGAAACTTCGATTTTCTGAAATTAAAAATGGATTTTTTAAAAAACGGCCCGGGGCAAAATTTGGTTTTTATCGAAAAGTACATCAGGAAGTGGAAGAAATGGTCTGCTCGAAATATTATGCTAAGAAAAATTATGCTGAATGGAAATTTCTATCAATTACAAAACAACAATAATATAATTCAATTCTCTATAGATGTGAAAAACTCAACAACAACAAAATTTGAATTTTTCCTTACAGCTCTAATAGATTTCCTAAATGATGGTTCCAATAATTTTTCATTTATTTGTTGCTACGAATATTAACATTTATTTAAAAATGAAGATTTTTTTAGAACTTCGACTTTTTTGTAGTTTTTAACTTAAATGCTTTTGAGGCAGCACTTAAAATCGTCTGTTCGAGTTCTTCTAGGGATCAAACTTCATTCTTTGACTTATAATTTGAAAAAATCAAAAAACTTTTTCACTTCTCAAAAAAGTCCATATTTGAACCACTCTTATGTTTATACGTTACAGCTAATTCTTATTTCTTTCTTTATTAGTTTCTTTTTCTTTTTCTGATATAAAGATATTTTCGTAAGCGTTTATAGGGTTCGTATTAATATTTATGAACAAATTTGATGTGCCTTAAGTCTTGATTTTTTTCACTTTTAACTACGATAAACTGCTTCTTTTCTATACTTATTTTAGTGTAGAATACACGCACATTTAACTATACTTGCTCATAACTATGAAAAAAATTGTATATGCTCTAAATAAGTCGAAAACTTTGCGCCATCGCAGGGTGAATCACTACAACTACCTATTACCTTACTTCTTTTATTAACAAGTTTTTTTTACGATAATCTGTGGAATATCCTTTCTTGAGACCCTAAAAAACTCATATTTACACCGGTTAAAAATTTGAAACAATTGAGGCGTTTTCTACATCCCGCCTAAGTGACCTGAGTCATGGTTTGTGAAAAACTGTACCGATTCGCCCCAGTTGACGGTATTACTATTCGGAATTCTTTATCTGAAACTTTTACTCTGTATTCCTAAAGAAATAAATTTTCTGAAATTTCATGTGACATGCCACTTATACAACCTTTTTGATGTATTCTATTCGATCCGAGATTTGCGTGATTCATAATATAAATTTAGTATTTGAAAAATTGTATGCCTCTTTGCTACTATTTTTCCAAATTCGTGTCACTATTGACACTACTTCTGATCTCTGAAGAGACCGAACCCTGAGAGTAAACTTACTTGATATATTTATGATTTCGCATCAAATAATTGAGCTTCTCATCTTGAACTTTTTAATCAGACCTGAATCTTTAATGGTTAACTCTCGCAAACGTACCATCGAAGTCAGCTTTCAAGCTCAATGGCGGTCTCAGAAGCTGCCAGTTAAAAGAGGAACTTGCAGCTCGTTATTCGCGGGACTTCCTCTTTCCCTTAACCTTAAGCATGCGTCCTAATTATCACAGAAAAAAGTCTTGTTTTTGTTACGGCTTTTTTTGTTACACCTAAATCTTTTAATTATTTCAGTACGTGTAGTGGGCATTCTCCTATTAATAAAAAAATTCACAATGAGTATTTTATTTGTAGTATTTTATCTGCTGTAGAACATAAATTTCTTAAAGGTCCCAGTTTTTAAAAAAAAATAGGTTTTCCAGATTTACCCAGCAAATTTCAAAAAGTTTCGTCAGATGAAGCCGAGTCCCGTAAGAGTCTTAAATTTTATATGAAGATTTTTCTGTCAAACAGTTGCTAATAAACCGAGGTGCAAGACGGGTCGCTTTTCTAAAAAATACATTTAAAAATTCTGTCAGCTTCTTTCACGCGCTTCTTTTTCAATATTTTTCAGTTTTCTTGAATATTCATTACGTCCAGTGGGCATTTATCCTATTGATAACACAATTCACGCTGACTATTTTATTTCTAGTATTTCATCTGCCGTAAAACATAAATTTCCCAATATTTGTCAATGTTTTTGAATATTCTTCACGTGTGTAAATATGGGACGTTTTGGAAATGCATGGAAATTTGTGGAAATTTATAGAAACTTTTGGAAATTTATGGAGAGTTTTGAATATTTGTGAAGGCTTTTTGAAAATTTATGAAAGGTTTTCGAAAGTAAAGAAGGTTTTGGAAATTTGTAAGAGTCTTCGAAAATTAAATTTTCAGAATAAAATTTAGGAAAGTTTCGAAGGTCGTCAAGTTTTTACTTACTGTTGAGAATCTTTATCATCTTTTTGGAGCATTGTATGGTCTTTTTCCATGCTATAGGCCAAACTGCAGGAGACTGGTGCCCTCCTCAGTGTACAACACAAATCGGTCATAACTCGTTTGGTTCTGGCTTTGTTTTCATATTTTCCTTTGAAGGACCGAAGTTTGGTGGGACTGACGGTATGAATGGACACTCCACCTTATGACGATTTAGCTGCTTAGTTTGAACATGATTTTATACTTATGGAATGAATTTCTCACATTAAGATGTAGTTGGGTGTGTACTTTTAACAATGAATAATACAACTAATAATGTAGCCTCGGATAGGATAGACACTTTTATTGCCGAAAGGCATGCCCTCGGAAAAGTTTCAGGCGATGAATAAAGATTGTGTGATTGGAGTGCTAGAGGTATAACTGATCTTAAGTAAAAGGAATTGCGAGATACAATGCGCGTGAGGAAGCTAGATATTTGATGTGTTCCGAAAGCAAAGAAGAAGGGATGTGATGTAAGAAATATAGAAAACGGACTCAAACTTTGGTCAGGAGTAGATAATGAATCATATGGTAGTCGAGAAATCGGTCTGATTAGGAATGAGATAGCAAGAAAACATATCGAAAAGCATGAATTTGTATCTCCTAAATTATTATGGGTAAGAATGAAAGTAAGAATCAGCAGGCTATTTATTATAGCATGCTACGCTCTAGTTGTTGATGACAGTAGTGATGTAAAGAATTCCTTCTGGGACTTGTTAAATGATAGTATAGGTACTTGCGAACCTGAGCATCGAATCATTTTACTCGAAGGTGTGAATGGCTGGGTTGGTGTGCAATGCGAAGGTACCGACAAGTACTGGGTTATTTTGGAGATCTCAGTTTCAAAAATGAGCCTAGGTCAAGGGTGGAGGAGAAGTAGAATTGATAATAACTGGAATAGACTTGAGTTAGAACAGAGAATTTGCAGAAACTTGGTGGAATGATAAAATCCACGTGGTCGTCAACAAAAAAGAGCAAGCGTACTTGAGAATGTTGAATAATTAAGGTCTCAACGATGAGGAAAGAACTAGATTAGAAAATAATTATAGGGATAAAAACATAAAAGCCAAGATACTATTGAAAGAAATCAAGGATAAAATCGAATCTGGAGAAGATAAAAAGTGCAAAATGATTTTACAGGAAATAAGAAATTATTCTGAAGAAGAATTGATATCGACAACATTACTTGTATATCCGTCATAAAGAAACTGAAGAATGGCAAGGCTGCTGATATGGATGGTATCACCGATAAAATGCTCAAGAGCGGTGGTGGATATTTGGATGGGTGGCTGAGGGAATTCATGAATATTTGTGCTGTGAATGGTAAAGTTGTAAGTGATTGGGGGAAGGTGATTATATTCCCAATCTACACGGAAAAGGGTGATAAAGGTGACTGTACTAGTTATAGAGCGATTACTTTACTAAGTACCGTGGGCAAAGTATTTACCAGAATATTTATTGAGAAGATCATGGAAATAATTAAGGAAAAAATCTGGCAAGTCTAATGTGGATTCATGCCAGGGTGGTCATGTGTGGATCAGATATTCAACTTAAGACAAATCATAGAAAAAAGTTTGAGAGTGAAACAAAGAGTTTCCTGTGCATTTCTTGATCTGGAAAAAGCTTTCGATAAGGTGGATAGATCTCAACTTTGGGAAGTCCTGAAAGAGTATAGATTGAATGGTCGGCTTCTGAAAGCAATATAAGCAATATATAATAGTAGTAAAGCGAGTGTAAGCGTAAATGAGCAACTGAGCTACTGGTTTGAGGTATTTGCAACAGCTTACGGTCTCAGCGATGAGGAAAGGACTAGATTAGAAAATAATTATAGGAATAAAAACAAAAGCCAAGATACTAGTGAAAGAAATCAAGGATAAAATCGAATCTGGGAAAGATAAAAAGTGCAAAATGATTTCACAGGAAATAAGAAATTATTCTGAAGAAGAATTGATATCGACAACATTACTCGTATATCCGTCATAAAGAAACTGAAGAATGGCAAGGCTGCTGATGTCGATGGTATCACCGCTAAAATGCTCAAGAGCGGTGGCGGATATTTGGATGCGTGGCTGAGGGAATTCATGCATATGTGTGCTGTGAATGGTAAATTTGTAAGTGATTGGGGGAAGGTGATTATATTCCCAATCTACACGGTAAAGGGTGATAAAGGTGACTGTACTAGTTATAGAGCGATTACCTTACTAAGTACCGTGGGCAAAGTATTTACCAGAATATTTATTGAGAAGATCATGGAAATAATTAAGGAAAAAATCTG
>JAUMHM010000048.1:320459-343916 GCA_032362435.1 Melikaiella ostensackeni
CATTCGTAAACACTCCTCCTCCCAAGAAAATCTGAGAAGTTCTGTGAAGCTGTTTGTTTACAATTCGATGTCAGTTTATGTCGTGGCTTTGAACACTGCATTTCGTATCAATGGCCAATTTTCTGTGTTAAAATAAAGTTTTACTGTGAATTCGCTATTCCAATCTATTTCTCACAAATTTGAAAATTGCAGAAAGTGTATTATTTTCTCAATGTTTTATTTTTCAAATTTTAATAATTGAATCTAGATGAAAATAAAACATTCGTCAATCAACTTTGTGTATGAATTCCTGACTATCTCTTTCGTATTTTAACAAAATTCAAATGTATGTTTCATTAATGCTGTGTGAATTGTGAAAAATAATAGTTTATAATTTTTTAATTTGCTACGTGGGAAGATGGTTTTTGTCAACACTGCTTGTTTCTTTTTAGTATTACGAAGTTCAGCGACATTGATGTAAATTTGGGTAATAAGATGGATGTGATTGGGGGACCGATTAAAAAATAATAAGTAAGATTTATGGGATTTTTCCAAAAAAAGATTGATATTAATGAGAAAAATGAACCAAATAACAATAGATATTGCTTTTTTTATTTTCAGGTAATAATTGAATTTAATTAATATTGGATACATTATTTATAACTGTAGTCTTCCTTCGAATTATCCCTCTGATGAGGCAGTCTAAATTAGCTTGGAAATATGATGGGTCCCCAATAGTATAGAAAAGACGAAAAAAGAGAGAGTGAGAGGTTGGTTTGGTTGACTTTCTATTTCTCCCTCTTTTTTCATTTTTTTGTACATTTATAGTGCATTTTTCTCTAACGAACCGTAAAGTTGGTAGATTCGAATTTTTTTGATTTGTGAATTTTTTTTGTGTTCTCTTTTAGTACATAACAATTTTTATGAGAAAGTAGATTTCATTTCGATCTTCAAGAAATCCCCTTTGCTTCAAAAAAGGTCCCCATATTTCTCTAAAATTCAACTACTGAACCTCTGCGGTCTCCAGATACTTTTTTACCATCTTAATAATTAGATGTAGAAAAAAGTTGGTTAAATCCTGTTTAATTCGAATATTCACCTCTGATTCTGTCAAAGGAAAGGCAAGAAAATCGTTTCAAAAGGTCACATTGAGAAATTCATTTATTATTCATAGAGTATTCCATGCTTGCGCCAGAAATATCATATGCAGAGTTCAATTACCCAAATTTCGCTTATTCGAGTTTCGCCACTATCTTTTCATAAGTCTGCAGCATTTCAAGAGTCGTAAAAGTTTTCCGGCCAAGATTCCAAACTCTAATTACAGAACTTCTTATTTTACTTTATAATCCACGAAAATTCTAGAATTATCTTGAATCTTAAAAATTTTACAATTTCATTACAGAAATAAGGTAGGATTCTTTTAACAATGTGAATTATTAAAGAGGGACTCTGAATTAGAAATATTCAAAATAAAAGTTCAGCGTCTCTTGCATTTTATCTACTATATATTCGAGCATAATATGCGCGGGTGTAACATTGGTTTAAATGTGAATTCCATTTATACTTTTTCCAAATTTTTTTTATGGATTGAAATGTTTATTTATTAATTCTCATGTAAAATTATGTAAACATAACATTTCTAATGCAAAACTCGCTTTTTTCTTGAATTTCTAACAGTTGAATTTTCAAAAGTTGAATCATTATATAGAAAATGATCATAGGATAATCAGCATTGAATTGAATGATAGAAAAATTTGGAAGGATTTAATGTAAAAATGAATGTGAAAAATACGTCTTTTTGTCAGAAATTCAATAATTTTTTTTTGTCAAAAATGCAACTTTTTGGTAGAAAATTAAGCTGTTTTGGTTGAAGATTCAACGATTTGGTTGAAATTTCTTTTCTTCCGTTACTGAAAAATTTTTCTTGGCTGCAAATTCAACTCTTGTTGAAACTTCGTCTGTTTGGTTTGAAAATTCATCTCTTCTGGTAGAAATTTTATCTTTTTCGGTTCAAAATTTAACTATTTGTTTGAAAATTAATTTCTTTGTTGAAAATTCACATTTTTGGGTTGAAAATTCAACTGTTTTATAGACAATTCGGTTTTTCTTCGGCTTGAAAATTCAACAATTCGGTTGAAGTTTGTTTTCTTTCGTGACTGAAAAATCCTTCTTGGCTGAAAATTGAACTCTTTTGTTGAAAATTTGTCTTTTTGGTTGGAAAATTCATCTCTTCTGGTTGAAATCTCATTTATTTTTATTTCTTTCTTGTAAAAAATACAGCTGTTTGGTTAAAGATTAATACGTTTTAGTTGAGGATCTAACAATTTTGTTCAACATTCATCATTTTAGTTAAAAATTCGTTTCCATGCTTGCAACTTGAACTATTTTGTTAAAAATTCGTTTTTTCTTTGTTAAAAATTATTTTTCGAACTGAAAATTTAAATATTCCACTTTTAGTTGAAAATTTTTTTTTTTTAGTTAAAAATTTTGAAACTTGGTTAAAAATTCATGTCTTTGTTGAAAATTCGTCTCTTTTGGTAGAAAATTAATCTTCATGGCTGAAAATTAAACTATTTCGCTGAGAATTTATGTTTTATTGAAAATTCGTCTCTTTGGTAGAAAATTAATCTTTTTGGTTGAAAATTAATTTGTTTTGGTTGAGAATTTCACTATTTTGTTGAAAATTTGTCTTTTTGGTAGAAAATTAATCCTCTTTGCTGAAAATTAACTATTTGGTTAAAAATTCATGTTTTGTTGAAAAATCGACTTTTTTGGTTGGAATTAATCCCTATGGTTAAAAATGCAACTGCTTGGTTGAAAATGAACCTGTTTTGGTAGAGAATTCAATTACTTTGTTGAAAATTCATGTTGTTTGGTTGAATTCTAGTGTTTTTGGTTGAAATTAAAATTTGTTTTGGTTGAAATATCTGCTTTTACATTTTACGTTGAGAATTCATATTTTTGGTTGAAAATTCAACCACGTGGTTGAAAGTTGAGCTACTCTGTTAAAAATTTATTGTTGTTGGTTGAAAATTAATCCCTTTGGTTGAAAATTTAACGATTTGGTTATAGATTTATTTTGTTGAAAATTCAACAATTTTTTAAAAAAGTCATCCTTTTTTGTAGAAAATGTAACTATTTTTTTTTAATTCATCTGTCTTTGCTTTATGTTCCTTTAATGAGAAATCTACGACTGTGGAAATTAATTATTTCAAATTGAATTTTAAGTATCATTACGCAGTAATAAATAAATATCAAAACAAAAGAATTTAGAAAGCCAGCAACTTCATGTTGAACGGACGGAAGGACATATTGTACTATTTTTCTTTTATCCATCCTCACAAAAAAAAATGATTAAAAAAAACATGAAATTCTTTATGCTTTGAATGAACAAATAGCACCGCTAAAATTAATTAATATTAAATCATTTTAAATTATGCATTGTACAAATGGTCATGACCCAATAACTCTGAATAATTTTCTCTTTGTTTAGGGAGTAAATTGTAGTTTGCTCCTAAATGAGAGACCCTGCATGAAAATAAAAGCAATTTAACGGTAAAACAAAATTTGATATAAGAACTTATATTCATTATAACATAGTAGGTAAAAAAATCACAAAAACCTGTGGGACTTTATCATGTTATTCACCCTCCAATTTGTTGCTGGACGGCAAATGATAGGCTCTTTAATAATTCAACCTCAATCTACTCTACAGCGTATAAAAAGCTTGTCGGGAAATATCAGACAAAACTGCTCACCAGTAAAAAAATTCTTATTTATTTATTTTGACATGATACGGCTTAACGAGTATTGTATCACTCAAATATCACAAAAAGAATCATCAAAAAAGATCAGACCTCAAATTTTGAAATCAAAATTCTGTAGCAACCTTAGCATGAGAAATTCATTAAAAACTTTTATAAAAAATTTGAGACGACTGAGAAATCTCGTAACATAAAATTCTCGAAATAAAATACTCAAAATAGAACATTCTTGACAATTTAAAGTAACGGGATTCGAAAATTCCCGATAATAGAATATTTCAGAAATAAAATTGCTGACATTATAAAATATCCGACGCTGTTGTTTTCAGAGTAAATTGAGTGACACGTATTTTTCCGATATGAAAAAAAATCCACAGAACTGCGAATATTTGAATTTTTACGTTTATTTTTGAAAAATCACAATTTTTTGTTTGCAATTCTACAGTTTTTGATCTAATCCAATTATTCTAATTTTATTTTCGTATCCTAGTGTGTTCTACCGTCCTTTTTCAAAATCAGTAGGAAAATTTTTAAAATGCTCAGAATTATCAAAGTGATGACGATTTGTTTGACGATATGAAAAGTCGATTTTCACAAAAAACCCACTTTTATTTTTTTTGTTAATTTTTTGCTGAATGAGTCCTAAATGAAGACGTCCTGTGAATTTTATGCGAACTGAACTTGTTTTGTGACGAGGAGAATTTTTCTTCCATAAAATCGAATTTTCGAATTTTTCTCCGAAACAACGAAAAATAAAGAAAAAAATTAAGAAGCAAGTTTTCACACTTATAAGAGTTCTACAAAAAATGCCTCTTGCTCCTTTTTGATATCCCGCAATGTTTACTCTTTAAATTTGTATCAGTGAGATTTCACTGATTTTCAGTGAAAATACCATATACTTATTTCAATCAGTGACCCATTTCTAGTTATTTGAATCAGTGAGATTGCATTGTGAATTAGTGAAAATTCTTACTGATTTAATTTAGTGATTCATTTCTCACTGATTCAAATTTAAAGTACGAAAAAAATTCCAACTTATATTTTTAGAGAGAAAAATTCTCTCGGATCAAAAAACGGTTTAGCCCGCACAAAGCTGATAGAATGCCTTCCTTATATGAGCAAAAATTTGAAAAGAATATTGCAAAAAATAAGAAAGGTGGGATTTTCCAGAAAATCTTCGTTTCATGTTTTCAAAATTCGAAGAAAAAATAAAGAAGATTTTCTGCAAAAGCCCGCCTTTTTTATTTTTTACATTTTTTTAAATTTCTTCTAATATAAGGAAGGCATCCTATCAGTTTCATGCGGTCTAAACCATTCTGGTGGCCAGAAAATTTTTTATTCATGAAGGTATAATTTTCGCATTTTTTCGCAAACGATGCAAGATATCGCGAAATAGCAACAGGCATTTTTTATTGAATTTTTCTGTATGTGCAAACTTCATTCTTTAATTTTTTTATTTTTTCCGAGAAAAATACAAAAACTTTATTTTATGAAAACAAAAATCTTCTGGCCACGAAAAGCATACAACTCACAGGATGTCTTCCTTATAGAAGGTCAAATTCAGCAAAAAACTTTTTATATTTTCAAACAAATCGTTACCACTCTGTAAATTTTAAACGTTTTTGAAATTTTCGGATGGATTACGAAAGAGGACGGTAAAAAATCCAATTAGTTTTATACAAAATTTCATCAAATGATGAGAAAATGTCAAAATAGTCCTCCTATAAATTAAGTTTATAATTTTGATCCTAAATTACTTGTGAGACATTTCAGAATGAAATACAAGCAGAAATTTTTTCCGGACACTTTGAACTAAGATCAATTAGGAAAAATTAGTTGAAAAAATCACTTTTTCTTCATTTTGAAGATCAGGATCTTTATTAATCGTATGATGTATACATAACAAATTGTTACGGAACTAAAAAGATACTTTTTTAAATAATATGTAGAATATTGTTTAAAATTGAAATGTTTTGTTGAAAATTAGTTTTCCTTTGTTGAAAACTTAACTATTTCATTATAAATTTAATTATTTTGTCAAAAATTTAACAATTTTGTTAAAAAGTCATCCCCTTTTGTAAGAAATTCAACTGTTTTGTTGAAAATTCGTCTTTGAAAATTCAACTATTTCGGTAGAAAATTAATCTTTTTTGGTTGACGATTCAACTATTTTGTTAAAAATTCGTCTTTTTGGGTTGAAAATTCAACCGTTTGGTTGAAAATTCAACTGTTTTTCAGAGAATTAAACGATTTTGTTGCAATTTTTCTTCTTTTCTGCCTGGAAATTCTTTCTTGGTTAAAGATTCAACACTTTTGTCGAAAGCTCGTCTATCTGGTTCAAAAAGTCATCTCTTCTAGTAGAAAATTAATCTTTTTTGGTTTAGGATTCGACTATTTGGTAGAAAATTGATCTGTTTTGTTCAAGGATTCAACTATTTTGATGAAAGTTCGTCTTTTTAGGTTGAAAATGCAACAATTTGGTTGAAAACTTACATTTTTGTTGAAAATTTATATTCTTGGGTGGAAATTCAACTGTTTTGCATAAACTTGAACAATTTGGTTGAAATTGTTTTTCTTTCTTGACTCGAAATCCTTTGTTGCTTAAAAATTCAAAAGTAGAAATTTAATTTTTTTGGTAAAAAATACAACTGTTTAGTTGAAAATTACTCACTTGATTTAACTTAATGTCTTTGAAAATTTCGAAAACTACACTGGGTAGAATATTATAAAAAAGCATAATTTTGTATAATTTAAAAAGGGGAACAATTTTTGCAAATATAATTTGAGAACCCATAGGATTTTATGCTAGAAAGAAAAAAATTAAAGTTACTACATATTCTTTATTATTCTATGTATTCTTCGATACATATGGTATAGCGTTTGATTTAATTTATTCGTTTAAAAAAAAAAAAATTTACAAATTTTCTTTATTTCGAACTTTTACTCTGTATTCATAAAGAAATGAATCTTTCAAAGTTTCATGCGAGTTTTCAAAGAAATTCTAATCGATCCGAGGCTTCCGTGATTTAATATATAAGTTTATTATTTAAAGAATTCCGTGCCACTTCTTTACCACTATTTTAAAAAGTTTATTATGGATTAGAAGATAATAGACATGTCTATAAATATAATTTGAGTATAAAAACACTTGTATCTCGTTTTTGAGGAAAAAAACGTATTTATGGTTCTGTAGCATAAAAATGGTAGTTTGAAAGCGGATGAGTACTTGAAGTTTGTGAATCTGTGCCAGTGTTGTGCGAATGCGGTTCGTAAAACAGTACTGTCACTTCGCCTGCGAAACAAAAGGTAACAATTAAGAATGGCAGTCATAAAAACCAGAGCTCGTTTCATGGGATTTCTTCCCTGGGTTATAGTAATTGTTACTCGGATAAGGCCATTCTCATCAAGAAAAGTTATCTGAAATCTAATCAGGTAACTGACAAGCACTTAATTATAATATTATGAGCCTTTAAACTCGGTATTATCAAGATTAAGTTTCCATTTAAGAGTGATTTGCGAAAAAGGAAAGCTTTATAAAACGATTTCATACTAATTCTTGCGTGAAATTCATCCTTTCTTCTTATTTTATACGAAGTGTCTCGTCGTCCCGTAATTCGGGATGAGTATTCAAATATTTTTTATAAGCTTGGCTAGTCGTCCCGAACATCCCCTTTTCCAACTCCCCCAATTTTTCGGGACGACTAGACACAGACTATTTTATATTCATTATAATCCCACCAAAATGTAATGGGAACGTCCAATTATTACGCAAGAATGATTTTTGAAATTTTAGACACCCTATTATAAGGAGCTGTAAGACTTTTGTGCCAACCTTCACGGCTCATTAGAGACCAATGTACAATAAATGTACAACAAGTAACTTTCAGCGGTATTAGCTGATTAAACAATATTTCTGTTTTATGATGAAAAATTAAGTTAAAAATGTGGTTTATGCAGAATTAGATACTTTTTGTTGCTTAAAACTGATATTTTTTGCAGGAAATGTGTGTGAAATGAAGTTTGATTCGGAACTGATTGAAAATAAACAATATCTATAGTCATTTTTTAAACAACTTTTATTTAAAAATTCACATTTCGGTTACTATTTAATAAATACAATGCTCTAAGAATACAGGTATGACCGTAAATTTATTGTCAATGGCCTTTACAGTGTCAACTTGATATTGCTTAACAACTTTCAATTATTTAAACAATTTTTATTAACAAATGCATAACTTTGTCAGTATTCACTTTAGAGATTTCTTTTTTGGCCTGAAATAAACTGAATTGATTTTGATCAGTAAGCTTAACATGTAGCGTACAATACTTGACTTTGCAGGAAGATGCAGCTAAAAAAATTAGGATTGCAGAAAACAATACTGAGGGCTTAGCTAAGTATGTAGCGTAGACAATGTTAGTCTGAAGGATTATACAACTAAAAGGAATATCGATAACAAATGAGGATCGCAGGAAACAAATATGGATCATCGAAATGAAGAAATTGATGCATTTGGTAATTCAAATTGTCTAACTGATAAACAATAGCTGTACAATGGAGATCTGCCACAGTGCTGAGTCAAAGGCTGAATAATTTCACTTGGTTTTACGAGAAAAAACGGAATTTGTATATTGAAAACTGATAAAGTTACGTATTTGTTCATTAAAATTGTTTGAATAATGGCCGTGCAACGGAGATTTCCCATATTATTAGGAAAAGATCAAAATAATTTTAGTTTATTTTAGGCCAAAAACGCAATCTCTGAAGTGAAAACTGACAAAGTTATGTATTTGTTAATTAGAAATTTTTTAAATAATATATAATAGCAATGCAACAGAGATTTCACAGTATTAGGAGAATTTGAAAATGATTTTAGTTTATTTGAGGCCAAAAACGAAACCTCTGAAGTGAAAACTAACAAAGTTATGCATTTGTTAATTAAAATTGTTCAAATAATTCGAAGTTGTTGTGCAATATTAAATTGACACTGTAAAATACCATTGACAAGATATTTGCAGTCATACCTGTATTTGAAACGCATAATATTTATTAAATAATAGCCGAAACGTGAATTTGTTTATAAAATTTGTTAAAACAATGATTAGATGTTGTTTATTTTTAATTAGTTTCTAATTAAGCTTTACTTTACACACATTTCCTGCAAAAAATATCAGTTTTAAGCAACAAAAAGGATCTGATTCTGCAAAAACCACATTTTTCAACCTAATTATTCTTAATAAAATATAAATATTGTTTAATCAACAAATACCGCTAGAAGTTACTTCTAGAGAGTTGCTTCATTGATTTTGATTATTAGGGCATCAACAAAAGAATTTTTGACAAAATGGTGCTAAACGGCTTCTGTATCAATGAAAATATATGGACCGCATCGCATTAGGATTTTCTCATACCTTTAGCCTTCAAAAGACTAAGAAAAAGTGTATTTTTGCTTGAAAAGTAATGAAAGTACTGTTTCATCAAAAAGTAATCTTTATTCTGTACAATTATTATAACTTTAGAAACTATGACTTTCTTTGAAAAATCTGGGGAACCTTGAAAAGTTTTCCTTAAGTAGGGTAATCATCTGCAAAAGCGTTACAATCATGTATGGCCCATGTCAGTTTACCCGAACAGGGCACACCAGAAGCAGGGCAAACTGGTTAGAACCTTACTAGACCCACATCAATATTTTTGTACGACATGTCGTGCAAACTCTCTTTTCAAAAATACTTTTCTCACTTCCTGCTCACTCGAAACTCACAAACGTTTGAGTATGCGGGTACTATTGTGTTAAGGAAATGCTGGTAGGGAAGTGAAAGACGCCCCTGGTCAGATATGCGAAATTTACAACTCCACCTCGTTGGAGGAAATTCCTTCGGGAAGGAAATAAACAGAAAGGAAGGAGGGAAGGAAGTATACACACAACAAGAACAGACTACATGCATGTATACCTACGCGCGGAATGTGCGACAAGATCGGTTAACAAACAGGTGGTACTCACACTCTTCCAGAATCGTGAATCCTTAGATTTACATATACCTACTCGTATATAGTCTAAAATCTTCCGGATCTATGTGAGCATAGGAGAAGCAAACTGAAGCAAGCTGAAGTCATGCAAGAACATCTTCATGAGGGTTAGGTGAATGGGAAGCAGAATTGTGGTTGGTGTAAATGTACACGTGTAAGTATAAGTGTAAGGCGTCTCTAAAACAAACTATGTCTCTATTTGCCTTAGAGAATTGCAAATCCCTCTCCACTATGACTGCCTTTTGCAAATCGTCTTGAAACATTATTCAAAGGGCACGCATCACTGTTTCTGTTGGATTGGATTGCGGTAGGAAGAACCATCAAAGAGAATTCGTTCATATGCTCATTTTGTTCCTGGGAAAACATCCTTAAAGAATATAAATTATGAAATTGTTGTTCGAATCAAGTTTTGTTACTTTATTTCATTAAGAATTAACAAATAATGATACAACGTTTCGGCGACGGACCGTTATCCTCATCAGGCATATTCTTTTGTCATCCAATATATTTCGTCCTTTCACCTGTTCAGGTCATCGCGTTGGTAGAACCCATGATGTGAGATGGTGAAAAGAATCACTGTTTAATGTGTATCAATATAAACTATGGAATTGATGCTGAAATCCAAGTTTTTTTTACGCCTAGGAACTTGGATGTGAACACCATTTTCATAATATATGTTGATACATATTGATTAGTGATTGTGTTCACCATCAAACATTATGGTTTCTACCAACGACCTGAACAGGAGAAAGGACAATGCATATATTGGATGATGAAATATATACCTGATGAGGTTAACGGTCCGTTACCGAAACGTTACATCATTTTTTGTTAATTTATAATGGAATAAAGTCTGAAAGAGTCGTAAAGAATTGAAAAAAAATATTTTTTTTTCGCAATCCTCAATTTTCATCCTTGAAGAAATTCTTTGCAGAAATCATGTATGAATGAAAATAAAAAAATCGGAATTATTGGATTTTGAATTGAATAGAAAAAAATCTGCATTGTTGCCAGTGAGTCAAAATCTCTGTTTGTACATTTTTTCTTAAATCGATGCTTCAGCTATAAACAAAAAAATTTATTTAATCCGTGAAAGACTTGTTCCTTCATTTTTACTCTAGAATGATATATCCAAATACCAAATCATTCTGACACCCTGACCTAAACTTCTCTTGAAATTGTGCATGATTTGAAATGGAATTGGTCACGACTAAATCATGCATCTCAATGATATGAACTAAATGATTATAATTATTTATAAATGTCTTTATTTGCATGTCTGACTGAAAATACAAATTGGAGTAAAATTCCGAGCAAGTAGATCACCTTGACGCCACTCTAGTTAGTGACTTAATTACAACTAAGTTAATGAAAGCCATGTGTCGCAAATGTTAAATCCCCCTTTCTTTGCTCCTCGGACTTGAGAGCTAATTTAGGGTTCAGGGGAAAAAGAGGTTTCGAGTTATTAGCTCAAATTACCATTTTTACTGAGAAAATTGATTGGAATCGTGAAAATTGCTATTTTTATTTTAAAATTTTACCACTTTTCGTGATTTCCATACAAATCATAATCTTCGCGAAAAAATAGCTGAAAACACTGTTTGTGTCTGGACTTTTTGCCAACTTTGTCAGATTACTATGCAAATTATAACTATACTAACTATCGCACAATAAAATAATTGAAAATACTATTTGTCTGAACTGAAGAACTATGTTAAGTTCTATAAACTACTGTGAGTAATTTTTCGAAAAATTGTATTGAGGTGAAGCTATGCAGTATAACAATTGTGACACAGAGGATACGTTAGACAATCCCGTTGTAGATGGAAAAAGAAGAATTGATATCTGCGACATTATATCCGCAATTGAGAAACTAAAGAATGGTAAGGCTGCTGATGTGGATGGTACCACCGCTGAAATTCTTAAGAACGGTAGCGGATATTTGTTTGTTTGACTGAGCGAATTTATTAACATGTGTGCTGAAAACGGTGAAGTTCCAAATATTTGGAGAAAAGTGAGTTTCGTTCCATTCTACAACGGAAAGGGTGATAAAGGTGACTGTACTAATTATAGAGTGATTAGCCTACTTAGTACCGTGGAACAAATGATTATTATTATCACCCGGGCAGGGCTATTAAGAGACCCAAAGCACTGCGGTAAAACCTATTTTACTATGCCCATTTATTAAACATCACCCATTAGAAAAGTTCTCGCCATGGAGGCGTATATTGATCCTTAGGGAATGTCTTCAAACTCTCCCGGGTTCAAAAAGTAATCCCCAAGATTCAACAGCCTTAAATGCAGCCTGACTATCAAAACAAATGTGCATATACTGACTTTTATATGCCCGCGTAAAAATCTCCTCAAGACAAGCTTTAATTGCTACTACCTCAGCTTGGAATACAGTGGGGAATTCGCCCAGCGCTATTGCAATTTCAGCCTTGGGTATTCTCCCATGGATTCCAGCTCCAGTACCCTGGGAGTCTTTGGATCTATCTGTATACCAGATGAGTTCTCCCGGTTTAAATAATGCTTCTCTACTTTGCTCATCATTCCATACTTCCCTTCTTGGAAATATCATCTTAAAGGGCTTCATGAGCGAGAGTTTTCTGACCATACAGTCAGGTTCCATGTCAAGGACGTGATCTTCACAAAGAGCATTTCTTCGAGATCCACTTAAGTGTGTCCCCTCAACCGCACTACTGAGGCCTTTCACCATTAGTCTATACGCATCCATCGACGTCTGTTTCTTCACAAGCAGGTTCAGTGCTGGCAAGCCCCATAGTACCTCCAATAATGCGGTCGGTGTAGACCTCATTGAGCCGGAGATCGCTAAGAAAAATACTCTCTGTAGGCTTTGCACTTGTTTTTTGTAGCCAATTAGTTCTGTCCTTGATATCCATATCAATGAAGCATATGTTATTATTGGTATAATTATTATTGTATATAACCAGTACACCGCCTTGGGTTTCAGTCCCCAAGTTGTTCCTATAGCACCTCTACAGGCCCAAAAGGCCGTTTCGACCTTTTAAACTGCAGTATCGCCTTGGATCTATCAGGTCAGCTTGGAGTCATAAATGACGCCCAAGTATTTCGCCGATTTCAAAAACTCTACTAACCTGCCATAGAACTCGGGTTTCTCAAGGTCAGGGAGTTTTCTGTTCCTCTTGAAAACTATAAGTTCCGTTTTATCCGGATTAACGGATAAGCCACAATCGATACACCACCTGTCAACCATTTTGAGTGTTTTTTGCATGAATTCAACTAATTTTCCGTCATCTATTACAAGCGTCCAATGGGTGGAGGATAGCACTCCCCCCTGCGGGCATACCCTTTTTACTTTTGCCTTCACCTTCTCAACATGGAGTGGAGTATATATATATTACTTATCTTCTCACTATGGATCGCATCCACCTATTCACGGTAGTACTAACTCCATGTTCGTCTGCAGCCTCATAGATATAGTCTATAGAGGTACTGCTGAATGCGCCCTCTATGTGTTAAAATGCGGCCACCGCTATCTCACCTTTTTGAAACGTTCTCTGGATGCGACTTGTGGATGCATGTAGTGCATCTACCGCAGATTTGCCTTTTTGTGAAGCAAACTAATTACTATGAAGTAGTTCCTCCGGTATGATTTCCTCCTCCATATAAAGGTCCACTAGTTTTCCTATCGTTTTCAACATAAATGATGTTAGGCTAATTGGTCTGAAAGATTTGGCTTCATAATAGGTCGACTTACCCGGTTTAGGAATGAAGATTGCCTCAACCCTTCTCCAGGCCCCTAGGGTATATTCCATTGCTAAACACGTTCTAAATATGCTACACAATGGCCCCACCAAAAATTCTAACCCTTCCTGTAGCAACGCAGGGAAGATCTCGTCATCCTTTGCGGCCTTGAATAGCTCAAATTGATTAACAACCCACCTGATTTTCGAGTACGTAACTATTCGACTAGCAACCTTTCAGTTCAACTAACAGGGCCAGAAGGCCCTGTTAGTTGGCTCGCCTGCGGAGATGGCTCAAAGGCTTCCCCCTCCGGCGTTTAATCCAACATCGACCCCGGAAAATGGAATTCTATCAGGTGCTTCAATATGGAATCGTCTTTCTCGGTCATGTCGACCGATGGTAACATTAATGCCATCAGTTGACATGACGAGTTACCCCTTATGAGTACCTCTGGAGTCGTGCGGTGTCAGGTATACTTTCTATACCTTGACAGTCCCATATTTCAGTCTTTTAAGCCCTATTAAAAAGTCTTCTAGTATCTTTTCTAAGGGCCTCAAGCCTACTGTTCCATCAGGAAGCATCTCTATCTGTTTTCCTTACCCGATATGGAAAATTGTCCTCATAGACTTTACGCATAGTCCTATGGACAATGTCTACCGCAAATTCTATCTGCTCGATAGACTCGATCCTCCTCCGTACAGCTTCAAGAGGTCCACTGATGTTATCTCTGTGACCACCCCAGTTCGTTACTCTTGGGTTCCTGTACCTCTCAGAATTAATCTGCTTTTAGGGAGAAACACATATGCCTTTGATCATACAAAGACGTCTCATGTGATACGTGACATTCTTTAAAATGATCACACAAACGTATTGAGCTTAAAGTAATGTCAATTACTTCTTGATATCTTACAGTCACAAATGTAGGAGTATTACCCCGATTCAATAAGGTCAAATCGGTTGTCATAAAATAATCTAAAAAAGACTCAACTCTGTTGTTGATGTCCTTACTGCCCCATATTGAGTGATGCGCATTGGTATCGCATCAAATGAGGAGTGGCCATCCTCTCATTTCACAGTGTTCCACCAGTTTTCTCCATTCCTTAGATGGTGGTTGTTCTGGAGCGTCAAAGGGTAGATACGCTGAACATATTACCAAGGGCTGACGTGAACCTCCTGTTTGGTGTTCAATTTTTATTACTACTAGATCTCTGAAGCAAAATCATGGTAGACTGATAAATTTAACATCACTTCTGACAAATATCGCTGTCCTAGGTGTCTCATCGGTCCTACAGTATATAACAGAACCGCTGTTCTGTCTGATTCCTTCAACGTCTGGCTTGTAGCACCAAGGTTCTTGAATGAGGGCAAAAGCTGATTGTCACGCTATCAGACGTCTGTCTACTAAGCACCGTTCGTAAAATATTTACCGAAATACTTATTGGTAAGGTGATGGGAATAACTAAAGAAAGGATCTGGGAAGTCCAATGTGGATTTATGCCAAGAAGATTATGTACAGATCAGATATTTAGCTTCAGACAGATCATGAAAAAAAGTTTGAGAGTAAAGAAAAAAGTTTTCTGCGCATTTGTTAATCTGGAAGAAGGTTTTGATTAGGTGGATAGAACTAAACTTTGGGGAGACCTAAAAGAATACGGAGTGAATGGTTGGCTTCTAAAAGCAATAAAATCAATATATAATGTTAGTAAAGAGAGTATAAAAGTAAATGGACAACTGAATGATTGGTTTGTTATTAAGGAAGTTTATGTACTGCTGACCAAAAGATAGATGTAGAGATATCCAGACGGAATATATATGCGGTAAAACGCTAATGGACAAAATTAGTAATGAGTGGGTTCTCAAAGAATGTGGTGTAGAAGAAACATTCATTAAGGAGAGTGAAAGAAATTCCCTGAGATAGTTTGGTCATATTGAAAGAATGAATAATGGAGGTTTGACGAAGCAAGCGTATTCAAGTGAGGTGAATGGCAGCGTACCCAGAGGTAGACCAAAGAAAGAATGGTTGCAATATGTAAGTGAGACTCTAAAGGGAAGACATTCAAAGAGTCGTAGAAACACAAGAGCTTGCAAGAAAAGATGTAGGGATGTAAAGGAAGCAAAAGATGTATGCAAAGATAGAGACGTGTGGAGGTAAATTGATTACAAGAAGAAGAGTAACGCCTTGAATGAAAGATTTTGGATACTCATGGGCCCTCGTTTAGAGCTTTGCATAGTGGATGTGGTTGAGGTAAATAGTATGGATCTTCCTATGGGGTTTTCAGTCAGTTTTAGTGCTTATGTGTCAATCGTGATGCATGATGGGTCTGTGAAATTCTTCACATGGAATGATTGCTAGAGAGACTGATCAGCGACCCGTGTTGGAGCGGTGTTGTGGGACGAGTGTGTCGTTTGAATGAGCAACACGCGACTTCTAGATTGATCTAAAACCTATCCCTTCTTCTACACAACCCTTACTTACCCTTACCATATAAATTCCTTGATTCCCGGTAGTATAACGAGGCTAGAACCGAGAGAGTTACGCTTACTCTGAAAGGAGTTTGGCTTAATGGTAAAATAATAATAATGTAAGTGGCGACTGAAAATGGTAAGTTTCATCATTTCTATATAGGTTATAATTTGCAAATGCGCCTAGCATGTATTGCTGTTTTTAATAGTAAAACTCATTATTGAAATGGCAAAAATCGCCATTTGTGAATAGCGCCGATTAGGTTCAGGCGATAAGTTAGTGGTCTAATTAACTAATTACCCCCGTACTCTCTTATTCTGAATCATTTGTTTTTGGAGAAATGGTAGAAATTGCAATGTGTCCTTTCAGAGTACAAATAATTATTCATTTATGAATAGTACTCTTTGCTCTGATTCCATGTTTCAGTTATAGTTGCAGGGAAGATATATTAGATGAACATTAGGGGTAGATCGGAAAACTTCTGGTTATATCGTAAGAGAAAAGGCTCAAACGGATAAATGAAGAACAAGGGAGGGAAAGAGAGGAGAGTTAGCGATAAAGTGTTACAAAGAGTTGGAAGGAAGAGGAAGGAGGGCCGTAGAAATAACGCAATGTGAAGTAAAAAGAAGAGAGTTTTTCAGAGATCGAGGGATAGGAGAAGTAGGAAATATAGGCTGCATATGAGGAATTTGAAAAAAGAGATAGAGAGATGTAGATAATAGATATATGGAAGAGGATAGGGGAATCAAGATACAATAAATAGTATAAGATGATCAAAATAGAAAGATTGCCAAAATATCCGGAAAGAGAATTAGGGAGAAAAGATGAACAAGAATAGCTAGATGGATACTGAGAAATGGAGTAAAAGAATCAATATTTTGGTAGAAGGGTAAAAAAAGAAAATGCAGAATATGTAAATGGGTAAAGGAGAGATGGGAGCATGTATGGGAGGTTTATATGAGAGGAAAGGAGGAGAGGGGAGGCTAACAAGAGAATGTTAAGACCATTTTACGGGAGAAGGGATTAGGAGAAGAAGAAATAACGATGTAGAAAAAGTTAGAGGAGTTAAAGAAGAAATTAGAGAATAAGTGAGATTAGATATCAAGATAATTAGGTAATAAGCGATGTGAAAAGGATGTCATAAACATATAAAAGAACGGAGGTTATGTAAACCCTAAAGGGACACATTAGAGATAAATTAGAAGCAGAAGGAAACAATGGAAAGAGAAAATGTAGATGCGACACAGGTGTCGATAGCTGTTTCTGGAAAAGCATATATCCGGGAAATAGTTTTGGCAGAGTTGTTGCTCGTGGGACGCGTTATACATAGGAACTATGCTTAAATCCCACTCCTGACAAGATTCTCTGTGATCGGGGGTGAACGAGGCGGAAATGAGAGAAGGACGATGCGATGGGGTGGATTGGGAGTAGAATAGTTGTATGTAGTAGGAAGAGGGATGAGATTAGTTCGAGTCGCACGTGTGTTTCTGAACTCAATCTACGCCCGAAGATTTGGTTTCCAGTTTGCGTGTTTCCAAACCCCAGTTGCAAGTAAAGAATGCTGAGGGGTTAGATGAAGCACCAGACTTAATTAAGTATAAATATATAAATGGGAAGAGATGACGAGGTCCTGGGCTAATAAAACAATTCCCTAATCAGGCCAACTTCATTTGCTACTGCTTGTTCTTGCTGAGATCAGGAAAGCCTCATTTTCGAGGAAAACCGCTGAGATGATTAGGACAAACTCCTTAGGACTCTTGTAGTAAACAAGCAAAAATTAAGGCATTCATTTTTCAAATTAATGTTGTCCTAATTAACTATAATAATCTGCGACTTCATTTATTCATTCATCTTGTACATATTGAAGCTCCTACGTTTATCAGGAAAGCCTTATTTTCTAGGAAAACCGCTGATATGATTGTGTCAGCCTCTTTAGGACTCTTATAGCAAACAACGAAAAATTAAGGCATTCATTTTTCGAATCACTGTTTTTGTAATTTTGGTATAGAAATAATAATATTTATCTATAAAGTACATTTTTCCAAAAAGCGGAAAAATTGGAAGCACCATTTCTATTTCAATCCCTATTCCTTTTGTTCCCAGAGAAATGGTAATAAAATGCAGATTGAGAAATCGTGGCAAGCTCAGCCATCGGGTGAATTTAAGAGGAAAGAAGCCGTCATTGAGAACGTCCTGGCGCAAGAGAGGTATTATTAAGGTGGCTCGTTTCCTCAGCCCCTGTCTACCAACTACCACTTTTCACCGCAACGAGGGTTACCGGAGAATCCTGGTCTTGTTGCTTTCTTGTAAAATTGTAAATTCCTTGATCGCGAGGACAGGGCAGTTTTGTGCTCATCCGCTTTTTTTATTTTTATTTTCTTTTCCTCTCGTTACCGCGGGTTCTGTCCAGGAATCCAATTTCGTTAACTTCCATTATCTACGACATTCGCAGTACTGAGATCGTTCCAGAGGCTAAGCCCTTGCCGGACTCGCCTTAATTAACAGTTCACTTTAACCCTTTCGACCCTGAAACTTTCTTTTTCAAGAGAATTTCATAATTTGAGATTATGTTTAAAAATGCTATTTAATTCGACAAACAACACCAATCATTGTCCTTTTTCTAATTTCTCACCCATTTTTTTCAATAAAAATTTAGGGCAGAAGTACCGTTTGCAGGTCTCGGACTTACGCAGCTACTGCCACTTTTTGACACTCTTTTTTAACGATGCAACTATTTCGCTACTATTTTGAAAAAATTGACTTTAATGTTACTATTTTCTCAAATTAATTGCTAATGCAACTATTTTCTCACTTTGCCTTTAATCATATTTTGAAACTTCTTCGCTAGATTGGCTATAATAACATATCCGCTATCTCAAAAATCGAAATTTCAAAAGATTTCAGAGATTTCAACAGATTTCAAGGGGGTTTAAAGAATTTAAACTGATTTCAGGAATTCAAAAGGATTTTATAGGGTTTCAGATCTTTCAAGAGATTTCAGAGAATTTCAAATATTTCAAGGGATTTCAAGAGATTCGGAGAATTTTCATCTTACTTTAGAGAGTTTCAAAGATTTCAAAATTCTTGAAGAAATTTTAAGAGATATTACAAATTTTAAGATAATTCACGGGATTTCAAAGTATTTTCAGAAATTTTTAGGGATTTTACCAGACCTACGCAATTTTATATGACCTTCAAGGACTTTAAAAATTTTTTAAATTTCAAGAGATTTCAAAATCGTATCAAAGGTATCGAAGTATTTCAAGGGATTTTAGAAAAATTCGAAGAATTTAAAAAGAATTTTAGGAAGTGAATGAAATGGAATGAAATTTTAGGAGTTTAAGGATTTCACAAGATTCAAGAAATTTAAAAATTTTCGAAGGATTCAAACAAATATAGTGTATTTAAAAATATTCTAAAAAATTTCATAAGATTTCAAAGAATTTCATGGGATTACAAAAAATTTGAAACGATTAAAAAAATTCCAAGGAATCTGAAATAATTTCGTTAGATTTCGGAAGATTAAAATAATTCCAAAGATTCCAAGGAATTTCTACGGTATTTAAAATTTTTTTAGGGATTTCAGGGAATTTCAAAATATTTGAGCAAATCATGGGATCAACGCATTTCAAAAATGTCGAGACTTCAGAGAATTTCAAAAATTTTATAATTTTCAAAGCATTTTAAAAGATATTACAGGTTTCAAGATATTTAACGCAAAATCACATGATTTCAACAGATTTAAAAATAATGCCCAGATTTCTAGCAATTTTTAGAGGGCTTCAACAGATTTCTGGTGTTCTCAAAGGATTTTAATGGATTTCAAAGCTTTTAGGGTATTTTAAAACATTCGAAATGATTTCACGTGATTTTATGGTAGGTGTATCTTGTATGCCAGATTTCAAAAATATGTAACCCCTTGATTTAATATTTAAAAAATTGCATGACACTATTTTGCCACTATTTTTCAAATTTTATGCTACTATTCACACTATTTTGAATTTTTTTAAGAATCCCAGGCCTGCGTTTATCACCACGTTCGACCCATTAGTATCCATTCATAAAATATTTCCATGATCAAAATTTATCAACATGCCTTGAGATATTCTGAAAGCTCATGAAATCCTATAAATTTCTCTCAAACACTATAAAATCCCTTAAAATAATTTTAAGCACTTTATGAAACTTTTTTTTTAATGCGTCATAATCAATTGAAAAACTTGAAAAGACCGTGAAATTCCATAAATTGTTCTGAAATCCCTCGAAATCATTTAAAATGCCTCATAATCTTTAAAACCTGTTGAAATTATTTGAATTCCTTAGAATCCCATTAAAATATTTGAAAATATTTTGTACCCCTAGAAATCCTTAGAAACTTCTTAAAATGTTTGGAAGTCACTTGGAATCCTATTAAAACACTTGACGTCTTTAGAAATAACTTGAAAGCTTGTGGAATCATTTGAAGTTTTTTGAAACCACTTAAAAACTTCAGAAGTTTCGTAATATATCGTGAAATATTTTTAAATTGAAAACTTTTTTCAAATCGTTGAAATCCCTCCACATCCTTCAAGTCCTCTAAAATTAGTTAGAATCTATAAAAATCCTGTAAAATCCGTTAAAATCCTTTCATAGGCCATGCAATCTCAAATATTCTTGAAAATCCATTGAAATATTCTTGAATCACTTGAAATCCTTAGAAAATCTGTGAATATCCTCGAAATGTTTTAGAAAATTTCTCAAATATTTTAAAATACTTTGTGATTCCTAAAAATTCTTTAAAATCCATTGAAATCTTTTAAAGTTTTATGATATGCCCTGAAATATTTTGAATCCCATTAAAAACGCTCAAAATCTTTTAAAATCTCTCAAAATCCCTTGAAATCTTTTCAGTCTCTGGAAATTATTTGAAACCCCTTGAAATCCTTTGAAGTCCCTTATAATTTCACAATATTCTTCATAAACTCTAAAATTGGTCTAAGATTCCTAAAAATCTTTTGAAATCTCTTAAGGGGTCATTCTACTGTCTCGGCAAAATCGTTCAAAGCTCTGTAAATCATTTAGTCTTCTAAAATCTGTCGAAATCCATAAAAAATTCTTTGTATCCTCTTAAATTGGTCTCAAATCCCTTGAAATCCTTTAAAATTGCTCGAAATTGCTCGAAACCTGTTGAAATAACTTGAAGTAATTAGAATTCCCTTCAAATATTACGAAATACTTGGGAAACTTCGAAAAAATTTATAACTTCTCAAAACCCAAAGACACATTCTGAAATCTTTTGAAATTTGGTAAAATCTTTAGAAATCTTAGAAATCTTAATATCTGGCGTACACTCAAAATTCAAATGATTAACCCCTCAGTATTAAAGAATGAACGGTAATAAATAATTTTTTTTATTTAATGAAATTGTCTTACTCTTTCATCAAAAGTAGATGATTTAAAATCTGTATTTGCAAGAACATTGAAATATTTCGCCACCATAACGATTATAAATTATATTAATAGCAGTAAACAAATTGGAAGTTATAGTAACAGATTTCATTCTCAGATTTCAAATGTAATAAATGGAGCAATTTCAAGTTATTCAGAAGCCAACCAGGTTCACGACAACAATATGTCCGATATTTTCGAGCTATTCAAATTTAAAATGAGTAGGTGTATTAACTAGCTTGATTTTTGAAAGAAATCTCTGATTTATGTTCTCTATCACACTTTAAAGATGTGAAAACTATAAAATTAAATTAAAAAATAAACTTTGAAACAACTTCTACCATCAACTTGAATGCGAATTTTATACATCTCATAATTTTTTAAAAAGTAAAATTGACTTTTTTCAAGAAGGGCTCAGGCGATGAATTTGATTTTAATTTGAAAACTTTCATGAGGTGCAAGGGAATCATAATCATAATCATTAAATGGATTACATGGATAAGACATGCCACCTCTCGTAGATTTTTAGTCATTGATTTCGAATCTGAAAGCGGAATTTTTGCATCACGTCAGTATTTTGAGCAAATTGAGGTTAAGTATTCCAAAACGCGTTTTTGACCATTTTTCAACTCGAAGCGTCAAGTTTTTGAGGAAATTCAGTTTAGAATTGTCAAAAAACGCGTTTTTGGCCATTCTACCAGAAGATCTCGTATGCAATCATCTTTCATTCGAAGTTAGTTCAACCCCACCGTGAGGATGTTTATATAATCCGTAAACTTTATTTTGTAATATTTTGTCAATATTTATGATTTTTCACAATACTCATTCAACTTTTTTTTATTTGTAGAATATTTCTTGTGTTCCGAAACCATATATATGCTGAATGAAAGTTGTATCCTTCATTTTCTTCTTCAGAGTTACCACATATGTTCTTACATAATATGTCAGTGTGAAATGTCTAACAATACATTTGTTGAAAGAAGAAATTTCAACGACTGTTCAGAAACACAATTGGAAGATCTGAAAAAAATTGACAGTTTTCTTATTCATTCTCTTTTTAGTTTAAGGGACTACACCACTGAAATTCTCAAAACAAAATTTTTCTCATTTTCTTACTCCTTATAGTTTCAAAAATATGCTGTGAAATCTTTGTGGTGATATCTCGAAAATTGTCAAAGAGACAGATGATTTTGTACGACCCCGTCACAAATTTGTTTGTGCAAAATTGCACACGTCAACAAATTCGTACATTGGGCTCGATAACTTTCTTCTAAATTGAATGCTGAGTATTTCTAAACGAAAAATATCGAAATGCGTAAAGGATTACCACGAGAACATTATTTTGAATTGTGAATTTTGACTTGTAAACCTGCGGCGGAAATTCGTACCCCAAACTTTGAATGCGTTTTTCTCGAAACCATGTTTTTTGCCACTGCGGCAGAGGTTTCTCGAAGACCACTCATCCGATTGGGTTCAAATTTTTTGAGTGTATTCTTAGATAGATTATCTCTCGTCGTACACAGGGATTTTTTCATAATATCCGGAGAAAAAATGATTGAAAATTGAAAAAGATGCAAAAAAAAGCAAAAAACCGCCATTTTGTCAAAAATAATTTTGTATGACGGTAGCTTGTCTATTCCTGTTTATTAATTTTGTTCGACTTTCTGTTTCGGATGATTACAGCGACCTGTAGCTCTGCCGCAGTCCAAAAGAACACAAACTTTTGTTCACTAACTATGTCAACAATTTTGATTTCATTCAAAAAAAGTTCCATACAAAACATGTAGAAATCACTTGTCTCAACAAAAAAAAGAAAAAGAAAACCTAAACCCGGCCTGAAGACAATTTTTTAGATACATTTTATGTGAAACATAATCGAATGTACCTATTTATATAGAGCTTATATATTGTCCTTTACTACAAGCTACTACTTTACCACTAAGTTTGCCAAAAATGAGTCAGCCTCTGCCTATGGCCCTATAGTCAAGTCGGGGGTGTCGCTTCGCTGCAGACTTGCGTATTCGGGGTGCAAGGGGTGAGAGGGGTAGACAGCAGTGGGCTCTCTGTCC
>JAUMHM010000048.1:362384-377395 GCA_032362435.1 Melikaiella ostensackeni
CCCAATATGTCTGATTATGCATATCACTCTCATCATATCACTTGATTGCATTACCAAAATGCGTCCGTGACTGATGAGATAAACCGGGATAGCCCCGTGCAATATATTTAATTTGGTACGAATATCCAACTAAAAAAAAAAGTGCCTTCGACATATTGGGCTGTAACCATCTTAAGTCTGAGATATAATTTAAAAAAAAAAATAATAATATAATATATATAATAATATATATAATAATAATCTGAATATATTGCACGAGGCTATTCCGGTTTATATCATCAGTCATGGAAGTCACAATTGTTATGCTCCATAGATTGACCTCTATACAATTTCTCGAAAAAGTCATTCGCACAGTCTTTTACGTTGTCCATATCCCATACCATTTCACCATCAGCATTGTTAATTTCGACTAACTCAGTGCTAGTACTTCCTTTCATAATCTTCTTAACCCATTTCCGAAGAAATTTCCTTAAAAATCATGTGGCATTTTTTATCTTCTTTAGCTTTGATTTTATGCTTGCTTTCTTTGACTAGTATCTCAAAGACCCCGCCCCGTAGTATTATCCATGCACCCTCCATATTTTTATTGCCTATTTCTTTCTTCCAGTCTTCTCTATGATGACCTAAATATTTATGTACCTTTTCACGATATACCATTTATATTTCTGGTTTCTGCAAATTCTCTATTTTAATTTGCGCCTGCTTCGACGTATTATTAATTCTCCCCCTCCATCCTTGACCTAGGTTCATTTTTGTAACTAAGAGGTAGTGATCCGTTCCACATTCAGAACCTCCCATAACCCTTGTATCATTGACTAGCCCTCTCAGTCTCTCCTCCGCTACAACGAAGTTAATCATACTGTGGCTTTGGCCTCTGCACCAAGTACTTGTAATAAATAAGCCTTTTGCTAAACATAATCTTTAATCAATTTCTCACCGTTACCGTTCGTTTTTGAGATTCCAAAATGACCAAGTACCCTGTCCGTACCTTCGCGTTGAACACCAACACAGACATTCATATTTACGAGTAGGATGATTCTTTCCCCAGGATCGCCAGTACCTACAGTATCATTTAACATATCCCAGAAGGTATCTTTTACATCACTACTGTCACCATCATTTGGAGCGTAGCATGCAATAATAAAAAGCCTTCTTATTCTCACCTTCATTATGTCTCATGATAATCTAGGAGATACACACTCATACTTTTTGTCATGCTGTTTTGCTCTCTCATTCATAATCAGACCGTCTCCTTGGCTATCATGTGATTCATTATCTACTCCTGACCGTAATTCGAACCCATTTCTAATCTTACTTATGTCACATTCCCCCTTCTTTTTTTTAGGTATACGTGAAGTATCAAGCTTCCTGATGCGCATTACATCCCGCAATACCCTTTCCTCAAGGTCATTTACACCTCTAGCATTCCAAACACCCAGTTTCCATTTATCGCCTGAAGCTTTTCCAAAGGCATGCCTTTCGTCCACGTAAGTGTCAATCCAATCCAAGGCTGAATTTTTATTTGTATTGTTCATTATTTGAAGTATGCATTCAGCTACCAACTTTAAGCGAGAAATGTTTTCCATAAGTATAAAATCATGTCCAAACTCAGCAGCTAAATCGTCATAAGGTGGAATGTCCATTCATAACGTCAGTCCCACCAAACTTCGGTCGTGAAAGAATAGTATGAAAACAAAGCCAGAACATAATATGTCATGATCGATTTGTGCTGCATACTGAGGAGGGCACCAGCCTCCTGCAGTTTGGTCCTTGGGATGGGAAAAGAACATTCATTACTTCAAAAATTTGATAAGAATTCTCAACCCTGAATAGAACTTGACAAGCTTTTAAACTTCCACGAATTTCTGAAAGTTTCAAACATTTCCAAACATGTCTATCAATTTTACAAGAATTTCTATATGTTTCCAAAAGTTCAAATATTTCCTATCCATTTTCCAAAATTTTCATAAGTTTCACATTATTCGAAAACTTCCATAAGTTTCCAAAAGATTCAAACATTTGCATCCATTTTCAAAAATGTCTATGATATTCCCAAAGTTCTCATAACTTTCCCAAATTCCGCATAAATTTCCAAAACTTGTTATACATTTCCCAAACTTTCGTACTGAGGGTCCGCGGAATCTGATACAATAATCCATCAAGTCTCATAGGTGACACTTTGATACCGGGAGTCTCAATAAAATGATTCACTGCAATTTCAAAATTAATGCTTTGGGATAAATGAAAGAATTTTTAACTGTATTAACGTTGCTGACCGACTTCGACAAGGGTGATTCAAAATTCTGATATAGAGTTAATATAATTATTTTGCAAGGAACCTGTGATTTGGAGCCAACATGAGACATTTTCAATATTTATTAAATTGGGCATGATGATTTAAATGAAGAAACCACGGAAGCATCTTCCATAGTCAGGAGATGTGACGCCTTCTCCCTTAGTTTGGCCTTATGCGTATGAGCCGCTGGAAAAATATTCGGAAAAAATTATAAAAGAATATGATATATAAAATTTGGTTTAATTGCACATTCGTATATAATTTCATAATTAAACCAAATACGTAATAATTTTACCATCCAATAGCTTAAAAGTCGGTTGTCACTTGGTTTTCATAATATCGTAAATATATGTGTTTTATTTCTATGGGGGAAGAAACTAAAATAGTATAGAAACCGTTGATGAGTTGTGTTGAGTTGACCTGGAAAATCAAACAAATTTGACCTGGAAAAATCTGGAAATAACCTGGAATTTGAAATCGTCCCAATTTCGGAATCTTGGATCCAAACTAATCTTGGAATTCATTTTTTTTCAGGAAAAACATGACTACATTGGAGAAATTCCACTGGCAAATCAGCAGGTTGGAGATGTACCCAAAGAATTCGATATACGTTGATAAGCTACTGCATGAAATGGCAACGATGCCAATTGCTCATGTTGGTGAGTTCTTTTCTCAAGTATGATAACTTAAAACTTTTTATTTTGCACATTGAGTATAGTATAAAGTAAATCACTAATTACATTGATTAAATTTCCCACTTATACGGCTAAAACGATTTTTGAGCGATAGAGGGAATGTTTGCAACAATGACAGTGAGCGTGTAATAAATTTTCACTAAAGCTAGTATAGTAGAGCATGACTCATGCTAAGAATTTTTCGCCTGGCAAAAATAATGGATGGTAAGCCTTGGCTTGTACGTGCACTTTTATTAAATTTCTCATGCAATTCGTGACGAAACGTGTGTTAATTCTTGGCTCTACAAGGGATCAATGTGAATTTTTAAAAACCCTATTTCCACTTACATTTACAGAAAAGCCTCTGATTAAAAAAAAATCAAAGAAATGTTATTAAGTAAAACGAAGAAGATTTTTCACAAGATATATTTTTTAGTGACAACAAGCTTTGGTTTAAACTTGAAAAAAATTATTTTAGATAATTTTATTATTTTATCCTACGAGGATGGAATAATAGAGTGGCTCAAATGAATAAAGTTTTTTTTAATTTGTGTGGACACCCCCACAAAGCTTCCATTTAGTGAAAAAAGAACAGGATGAAATGTCCTAAACCATCCTTATGGGTCGAAAACAAGCCCTTCAAATTTTAGTAATTAGCTTTTCAATTTAATGTATCAAATTTCATATAAATTAGGCACTTTCTTGAAAAAATCTATTTTCCAACTTCAAAAAATCGAAATTTCTAGTATTTCCTTGAGAACGAAGCGAGATATCAAATAACGTTAAGAGAGAAAAATTTCTCCTTGGAAAAATTAATACAAAAATACCCCTCTACGATTTTTAATCTCTCTTTGTTTTTTTAAGCCAGTTTTTTTTCATTTTTTGAGTAAAAATTGGATAAAAATTGGGTTTTAATATTTTTGTAGGAGAGAAAAAATTGGAACAGATAAATGTGATTTAAATAACCCTAGGATAGTTTTTTTTCTTCTTGAGAAATCTTATCGTTCATATCGCTCTATGAATAAAAAAAAAAAGGTTTTCAGTGAAATATATAAATATTTATGATCTTAAAAATCTCCAATCATACAATTATTGACTGATCAGTTAACTACTAGTATGATTAGGGATTTTTATAAAATTGGGAATAATTTTACATTTCGTTGAAAACCTTTTTATTAATTATAAACAGATATAAACAATACGTTTTTTCAGAAGAAAAATTATCCTACGGTTATTCAAATCATACTTCATCTGTTATAATTTTTTCTGTCTTATTAAACTGTAGAAAGCAATTTGTATCAATTTTCACTCTACAAATGAAAAAATCAATTTTTGAAAAAAAACGAATTTTGAAAAAAAGGAAGTAAGATTAAAAAATTGTAAAAGAATATTTTTGTACAGCAATTTCTTTGAGGGGTATCACAAGCCCATTTTTGCAAAAAATTGCTTATTTTATTTTAATTGCCGCTGTTAATGAATTATTTTATTTTTGCATACAAAGAAATTGCACGTATGACAAAGTTAACAAATCATCAACAGTGGAAATTAAAATAAAATAAACAATTTTTTTCAAAAATGGCCTTGGCCCTAAATATTTTTTCCAATTCTGACAAAAATCTGGCTGGTGTATTTCACTTTAAATAAAACAGTACATGTATTTTGATGTAAAATAATCCATTGACAATGGCAATTGCAATGAAATAAGCAATTTTTTTAAAAAATGGGTTTGAGGCACACCCAAATATTTTTTTTTAATTATGACAAAATTCAGGGGACATTTGAACTTCAAAAGGAACAATTTGTGAGGGAGCCATTTTAGAAAGAAGAATGAAGTATTTATTGAACCACCCTAATATTCACCCGTTCATACACAATTATAATTGTAACCTTTAAATATTTTTATTATGTTATAAAAGTTGTAACATTGCCCCAAAATTTTGAAGCCTGATTTAAAATTGCGTATTTTAAACAAATTCAAAATGTATTTCGATTTCTTTATATGAATATGAAAATGGATCTCAAATAGTGGAAGCTTCTTAAAAAAAACATCCTAATATCACATATTCTCAATCTTTAATGGGACAATAAACGTTAAAAAGCTCTGGCCCGGTCTACCCTAATTTTTTAATAATTTAAAAGCCTTTGACTTAGTTGTTTTAATTATTTACCTCTTCATTCCATTTTTCTTCTAATTATTTTTGCCTTTAGATGCGTCCAGGATACCGAAGCTAAATTTGTCTCAAGCTTGAATAATTAAAATGAGCAAAATGCATAATAAAATGCAGCACCTAAACATTTATTAACCGTTGAAGCATTAACGGTCCCAAGTTCGCGGGTTCGGCACGGTTCACAACAGTTTCTCTGAGAGTGGCGCTGGGGAGATGCACTTTGTAAATTCTATTTACTAGGTTCGCTCTCATCGGACAAACTATCTTCCCAAGCGTCATTGTAAATTGTATTTCAAGTATATGGCAGCCATATTTAATTATTGAGCGCTTAGAACCAACCATCTCTGTGTGAAGGAACATGATAAAGGTCTTAGAGAGGGTTGGCGTTGCTTTTCAATTCCTGACGTTGGTGCTAATTAATACTTGTTGCTTATTATAGCTGGAAACCTCAGTCAAGCCAGTCAATCCGCTCACGACCTCTTTTGACTTTAGATCCTGATTCAATTTATATATAAATTATTAGATACGGACGCGTTTTTTTCTTTTACTGAAAGATTCTATTTGAAATTTTTGAAAACTGTGAAGCATATAGAAATTTCAGAAAATGCTTGCAGTTTTTCGAAACGTGGGAAATTTTTGGAGGTTAATGGGGATTTATGGAAGTTTTAAAGCATGTGAAGCTATATTCAGGGTTGAGAATTCTTATCACATTTCTGAAGAAATGAATGGTCTTTTCCCATCTTAAAGACCAAAGTGTAGGCGACTGGTGCCCACCTCAGTATACAACACAAATCGATCATGAATCCTCTGGTTCTGTCTTTGTTTTCATACTTCCCTTTCAATAACCGAAGTTTGGTGGAACTGACGTTATGAATGGACACATAATTTCATGACGGCTTAGCTTCTTAGTTTGGACATGATTTTATACTTGTGGAAAATATTTCTTACATCAAATTGCTAGTTAGGTGTAAACTCAAAATAATGGACAATACAAATACTAATGTAGCCTTGGATTGGATTGACACTTTTGTTGACAAAAGGCATATCTTCGGAAAAATTTCAGTCGATGTATGGAGATTGTGTGTTTGGAATGCTAGAGGTGTAAATGATCTTGAGGAAAGGGAATTGGGGGATACAATGTGCATAATGTATCACATTGCAGCCAAGAAACCGGTCTAATTATGAATGAAAGAGCAAAACAGAATGTCAAAAAGTCTGAATGTGTATCGCCTAGAATATTATGGCTTAGAATGAAAGTGGGAATCAGGAGGCTATTTATTGTAACATGCTACGCCTCAGTTGATGGCAACAGTAGTGATGTAAAAGATATCTTTTAGGATTCGTTAAATGATATTCTGGGTACTTGCGATCCTGGGAAAGAATCATCCTACTCGGAGATATGAATGGCTGGGCTAGTGCTCAACGCGAAGGTACGGGTAGGGTACTTGGTCATTTCGGATACCTAAAAACGAACGGTAATGGGGAGATAAGGGGCTGAGCACTGAGATTTCGTGCTATTGCAAGACGACGAAATCGCTGCTACCTTCGCTAGGAACCTTTCACCATCTTTCACGCAGTCCCTGGCAATCTCTCGCCGTAGCGCTCGCAATCTCTTGCCTCCTGGTCACTTCGGATGCGAATTTGGTTTTTCGCGTATGCGCACAATGCAACAGATAAGCAGCTGATAAAATTCAAACCTTTCTTGTTGACTTTAATTGACATCCTTGTTGAAATCAGACGTGCATTTTTCAATACATAGTGTTCACAGAATATCTAATATAATATTGTTTACGCAAATCGCAATTTTAAATCATAGGCAAAACTCAAATCATACAATTGATCCGTTGTACAATTAAGAGTTGTGATTACAATTTAATTTGAGTAATTACAAATTAATGGCAGTCCCTGCCATCTCTTTCAATCTCATTGACCAATTTCTCAGTGCACAACCCCTCGCGGGGAGAAATTGATTAGCTGATGCTTTGAAGAAGAATTGTTAATTACAAATACTTGGCTTAGACATAAAATGACCCACATGTATGTTTGGTGCAGAGGCGAGAGCCACAGTAGCCATGCGGAAATCGCGAAGATACTTCCGAGTCCCATGCTTGGGTCAGGCCGAGGGCCCCTAGCCTGATTCTAGCTTGTATCTCTTGATGGATTTAGCTCGAGTTCAGCTAGAGAGCTAGTTGCAAAGTTTCTAAAATTTCTAGCAGATGGCGCTGCATTATTTTGGCACGACGTGGACCGAACTCACCCGAAACGACTTGAACCTCGAGATCAATCCTGGAGCAACGACCGAGTGTCATTCAACGTCATGTTTGTGGTTGCTTTAATTATAACTTATTTTTAATTAGTTTAAACAGCTTGTCAGTGTGTTTTCAACTTGACGTTCTCGATTGAAAACGTGCTCAAAATTTCCTCATTCAATACGGAAACAAGAGTAACAAGATGTGTGATACACATTTATATCGGTATCTGAATTTTTCCCCAGTGTTTAAGATTTTACAATTCAGTGCCGTCACGCTGTGTCTCCTCAGCCTCTCGTGCTCAAATAATATATGGTCAAAGTGCACTGTTTGCACATGAAAAAATTATATCTCATGCACCTCATCCTCACAAAAAATAAAAATTGCTTTCAGATTTCAAGAATTTGAGTCATAGAAACACAAGAAGTTCCATGAAAAGATGCTTGGATGTAAAGAAAGAAAAAGATGTATGCAAGGATAGGGATGTATGGAGGAAAATCGTTTATAAGAAGAAGAGTGATGCCTGAACCCCAAGATTTTCAATACTTGTGGGCCCTCGTGAATAGCTTAGCTTAGTAGAAGTGATTGGGTGAAGAGTATGGATTTTTTTATGGGTTTATCAGTCATTTTGAGTGTTTATGTGTGAATCGCGATGTAGTATGGCTCTGTGAAGCTCTTCACCAGTGGTGATTGCTAGAGAGATTGTTCAGTGACCCATGTTGGAGCAGACGATTTTATCGTTTAAATGAGCAACGCGTGATTTCTAGACTGATCTAAAACCTTTCCCTTCTCCTATACATTCCTTACTTACATAATTGATGTTATTCCTTACTTACCATTACCATATAAATTACTTGATAGCCGATGGTATAACGAGGCAAGAACCGAAGAAATTACGCTTACCCCGGAAGGGATTTGGCTTAATGGTATAATAATAATAAAAATCTACTCTCAATAATCCATAAGGCTGCTTTCATATCGTCGCAATTAATGGTGTGTGCTATAACCAATTAATTGTTTAACAAATGCCAAATAAGGAAAAACTTTTAAATCAGGCAATGGTTGATCAAATAAATTTCGCTCAATCAGCTAAAATAAATAAACGATCAGAAGAAATAATAATTGATTGCACAATTAGTCACCTGAAATGCGGAAGAAATTCAATATTTTACGATTGCGATCATAAAATATGTAAACATTACCGCAATTCAGGTAATTAGTTTTCCAACCGGTTATTTATTTTGATCGTTCATTTGTTGTGGCTGAATTTATTCCATTAACCATTAGCTGATTTAACCGTTTTTGTTCGTTTGGCATTTGTTAAACGAATAATTGGTTGAAGCACTTAGCACTAAGTAGTCTTAATTATTCAATAAGGTGGCTCAAATAAAAGAAGAGTTTTTTTTGTTTGTAGAGATACCCCCAAAAAACTTCCATTTAGTGAAAAAAACAACTGTGGATTTTTCTTAAATTAGTTGGATAACTGCAAATGCATTTCCACGAGGGTTAAACCACGCTTTTAAAAAAAAAATAATAATAATTCTCGAGCTCTTAACAGCCTTCAGTGTGTAATACATTTAGTGTATAATATGTAATATAATTTAGTGTATAATACATGAAAATAAATTTTGTTTGGTTTGAAAATCTTATTGGAGAATTAATTTCAATCTAGTTTCCTATTTTAATATTTTAAATAATTTTTCACTCTGAAATATTTATTGTTAGTTTATAACAAACATCGTTGCATTATTTTACAGATGAGAAGACGGGTGGCACACAACTCAAATTAATTATAGACTACGTGAACCACACACAGGCTCTTTTCAAACCAATGAGGTACGTACAATACTAATTGAATTAACAAAATAATAATATGAGTAATAACTAAAATTATTTTCGAACTTGAACAATTGATATAAACAAAATTTAAGTTTTAAGTAAAGAAATGAGAAGATAATAATTGGCCCTTGTGTAAAGACCGCACTTTCGTAGAGAAGAGGTTTTCCTAAACAAACTTGAAAGTTAAAAAGAATTTTAAAAATGTGTAAGTTAGAAGAAAAGGAATAGGGAGGAAAACGTAGTGATTGGCTTTTGCGAATTTAAGCTCAATTACGTAGAGAAGTATTTTTCGGATCTACATACCTGAAGTGTCTGCCTTTTATAAGTTTGAATTTGCGTTGTAGTATAAATAGCATAATGCAATATGCAATTCCTTAGCTATTCATTCTCGAACAGAAGGCTATTCTCAAACTGTTCACTAAACTTGGAGTCATTACCAGAATCGTTGTATATTCAAGATTTATTCGCGTTTTAAAAGGAGGCAATTATTGCAGCTTGAAAACTAGTAGGATGTGCATAGAGAAGGCAAGTTAACAAGAAAGTTTCGTATCGCAGTTTCACAGGACCCACAAACTTACTTAAACAATTAGTCTGGTACATGTTAAGCGAAATAATCCCACGTGCTTTCTGAACTTTACGGAATTTGCGCTAATGCCCTTTAAATTGTCGCATTTTCAAACTTACCATACTACTTGTTTCATGAAAAATACCAAAAAGTATAATAATAAAATGTTTTATTTTCGACCACTCAGGCGTAGAAAATGCGAACTATGCCCACTACATCATTGGTTACATATTTTTGCACTCCTTCAGTCTTATTCATATGTACTCCTCGCCTGTACTCATGACCCCGTCTTTCCTCTTACAGGTACATCTCACTCTCCTTAACTTAAAGCCTCAACTAATCGCCTTGACCATTGCCTTGTCTCAACGCATTGCCCTACGCTTTGCACTCACAGTAAAAAAATGATTATTTTTTTGCAGAGCGTTTTGCTCCAGCGGTCATTCGACTATCAAGATTATAATAATCTATTCATTCGGATCATTTTGATCTACTTTCAGGGTTATGTGTCGGACTAAACAAAATGGCCTCCAGTTTTTGGCGCGGATGTCATAACTTAATTATTTTGTTTAACTGCGCGCAAGTGACAACTATACTTAACAGAAGATATATTCTGTTATCAAGTTTTGTCATTTTTTAACTTTTCAAGTACACTGCACGATCAAAAATCATAAAAAGCTTGCATATGAGCTAAAGTACTCCAAGAACGTCGGCCATCTTGGCTTAACTTGATACATGACCCCGAATCAGATCATCATGAGTCCAAAAGTCGATCATTCATTCTGGCCGATCAAAATGCTCTTGATTTCGGTATCATTTTTGTTGCATATCCAAATGATATTGATTTCCGTATCACTTTGAACATTTTTTTTACTGTGCTCCCATCTTCGCCTTACTACTCTTCGCCTTAACTTATCCTTTTAACGATGTGCCTCGCTATTATTGATCGCTTCATTTCTTTCGTTTTCTTTATTTCTGCCTTTTGATCATATTATTTTCTCATTACACAAATGCTCCATATTACATCTTTCTCAATTTCTATTACAAACGAGACTACTTATTCCCCCTCTTTCTCCCGTCTGCTATCTTTCTTCCTTTCAAATTTCCTCAGCTAATTCACCACCTCTCCCTTTCCTTTTTCATGAAGGATCTATCCCACTTTCATCCTTTCTTTATCTATATTTTCATAATTATTCAGCCAATACTTTAATGTTACTCTGCCTCTCTTGCATAGCTTGCACAGTCTTTCTTTCTCTTTACCCCAATACTTATTCCACTCTTCTGTATTTCCACATGTCTCACGCGCAATTAATTTCTGAGTTCCTCTGTTCTCTTTTTTCTCCAAATATTTTGCTACCCCCTCTACCCTTATCCAATTATATTTTTCATTATATCTCGCCTCCACTATTTTACTTTCTAATCCTTGCTCTAATACTTCTCTGTCTCTTTCTGTCAGCTCATGCTCTACCTTTATATCCTTTTTGTGTGCTCTTCTCACTAATTCTCTTGACCATCCATTCCTTAATCAAGTACATTTCTCTTTCTTCCATTCCCTTTCCTCTCCCTATCCCCAATTCTCTCTTTTCTAAGCATGTTGATATAGTATGATGATACATATCATCGTAGATTATGATTATCATATCATATATGATAATATAATATATCATAATATCATATATTATCATAGATTAAATTATTTACTATCCTTCTACCCCTCCTTTCCAATACTTTTTCCTCGTATTTACATGCCCTATTTCCTGATCTTATTTTCATCTTCTACCTATCTACTTCTTTTAACACTATATGCCTCGGCGTGCATCTGTCTAATCTTAGAGTCCATCTACACTTTTCCACTTTTTCCACCTCCTCATATTCTTTCGACCCCTTATACTTCTACTCCATACATCATTACACTTGCCACTAGTGCCTCATACATTCTCTTTTTTCTTTTAAAATCATCTTTGAATAATTTCTCTCCGATACTCCATACCTTTTTTATTACCACCTTAGCTCTTTTCACTCCTTCCTTCACATGTTTTTTGGTGTTCTCACTCTTCTTGAAAAAAAATCCTAAATATACAAATTCTTTTACTTCTTCAACCTTTACTTTTCTCCACTGCTATTCCTCACAATCTTTCCTTCTATTTTTTTTGCTGAAGACAATTATTTTCGACTTTTCTAGGTGCAATACAAGTTTCTTTTCTTCCAGATATTTTTCAAATCTCCTTAGCACCTCTACCTCCCTTACTAACGATACTATATCATCCGCATATGCTAGCGACCAGAACCTACTTTCCTCTTCAGCCAATCCTCCTTCTATGCCCCTCTTGAATCCCACTTCCATATCCGAAATGAATACCGCGAAGAGCACTGGGCTTAGTTGGCACCCCTGTCTCTGTCCTGTGTCCAAAACTCCTTTGACATTTCTTTCGCCACTCTAACTCTATCCTTACTTTCCTTGTATATTTTCCTTACTCTTTCTATTAAACACATCTTTATTCCCTTGTTCGCCCTCACCTCCTCAAGCTTATTCCTATTTACCTTCCCGAAATCCTGCTTAGCTTTCTGGTAATATTCCCTTACCTTCTATCTTCTTCTTTAGTCTTTCCATTAACACCGTTGCATACACAAGCCGTATTCAAAAGTTTTATCATTCTGTAATTTTCTACTCTCTCTTTTTTCCCCTTTTTATATATTGGTATTGTGAAGCCCTCTTTCCACTCTTCCGGGAATCCTTCCCCTTTCCAAACTCTTTTTACGACCTCTTAATTTCTTTTTAGCTTTCCCTGTACTATAAATCCACGCTTCATTGCTCAGCCCATCGCTTCCTGCTGCTTTTCATTTTTTTTTTACTTTTTTGGTTTGTGATTCTATGTCCTCGTCCTCTAGCTCTATCTGCCCCTCATCCCTCTTTATTATCCCCCTCCGCCGATTTTTTGGTTTCCATTCATCTAACCCTTAAAACATTTCTTTGAAATATTCCCTCCACTTTTCCATTTTTATATTGTCACTTATGCCTCCTTTTTTCTTCCTCATTTTATTGATAAATTTCCACATTTGCCCTCCGCTTTAATACCATTAATTTCCTCTTTTATTTCTTTTTGATTCCTTTCTTCTTTTCGGTTGCATAATTCCTTATATTCTTACCTGATCTCCACATATTTCAACCTATCCCTTGTTCCTTTCTTCCAATCTTTAATTATGCTTTTCGAACTTCCTTTTTCTTATTCTTGCATTCACTATCTCACCCAATTTTTGTCCAATTTGTATTCCTTTCCCTCCTAGTCTTTATCCTTTTCATTCTCTTCGGTTCCTTTGCTTTTTCTTGCAGTTCATCCCAAACCTCATTGGACTCTACTTTCTCAAGTTTGAGTTTTTTCGTCTCTTCTACATATTCTTACTTTGCTTCCTCTGTCCACACTTCTCTCTCTATTATTTCTACATCTGCCTTCCTTCTATTCATTTTGATTTAACTTTTTAGCCGTATCCCTAATGGTTGATGATCTGATTCTACTTTTGTCTCCACACTTACTATATTTTCCTCATCTTCTTACATACGTGAATTCTGCTTCCTCATTACCTGTTTTGTTACCATTTAGTACATACCAACTCCTTTCTCCCACCATCTCCAATAATTCTTCAAAAAATGATATTTTGAGAAAATCCTTTTACCTCATCGTGTTTCTTGATTTATTAAGAAGAAGGGAAGTAAGAAGAAATGAGGGAAGGAGAAATGAGGGGAAGTAAGGCATGGGGAAAGAGGAAATGTGGGGAGGGGAATGATAGGAAGTGTGGAGAGGGGCGGGAGATTTGAACGACTTAACTAACGACATTATAGGCTACGAAACCTTTCTTTGCAGACGCCTGCCACCTACTTTTACTCATTTTTTATCATATTCATTACAGTTCTTTAATTTATTAGTCTTGTTATCACAAATGATTAAAAGTATCACACTTTCGAAAACTTTAAATGTCATTCCTAGTTTGAATTTGTATTCCTGGTTAATTCCCGCTTTTTCCGGTTTTATTTTAATTTCTGACTATTTCCCGCTTTTCCGGTTAGAAGAGACCCTGGGAAAGTATTTTGAGTTTAGAATGAAATATGAAATCTTGATTTGGAAGTATTCAAGTGTGAAGAAATAAAATCAGGAACTTTGGAACAAAGTCGATGTTTCTGTGTATGGTTGCTGAGGCAAAGTATCGTTGTCGCATAAGGAACGTCTGTTAACTTTTAATCAGATGCAAATTATAGACTAATTACGGAGCTGGAGTTGTTTTAATTAGTCGCTGGCCGGTCGAACTTGTACGTACGAGAGTTTTAATTCGCTTTAGCAACTCATTTTCCATTCGTAGAGCGATGTTGTTCTCACCTTCGCCGCGATTGGCCAAAATGGAAGATCAGCAAATTAACGAAAAATGGTGCAAACTTCAACACGAAAAATAAAAATTTCATTCCTTGAAAATTAGAGAAAGACTTTCTCTATTCGAAGAGTTTTTCAAAGAACTTGCTACAAGTGACGAGTAAAAAAGTCCCATTGTGATCCTATTAAGATTTCAAATAATCTCACAACGATTTTAGTACAAAATCATTTTTTTTATATAGCAAATTGATACACTGGTGTATTTGTTTAAATAAATTGTTTATTACAATTATATAAACTGTTGGACGCAAAAAAGGTGTTGTTTCAAACTTTCATGTCCCGTACATTATTCCCAAATTGAATTTTAAAAATCTGCTCATCGCGCGCTTCGTGCGCAGCTCGCTTCGTTCGCGAGTTTGAGCGCGCCTAGGACGCGCGATTCGGTCGCCCCGCTTCTCCTTCGGTGTTATATGTTCTTCATGTACAAATTTATAAATTTGTTCTTGATTTTAAAAGAGAAAGGAAATTTATTTACTTATGGCTCTATCGGCCTTAAGAAATACATTCTCATCATAATATTCGCGCTTTGCAAAGAAATGTTTAACAGCAATTTTATTTGACCTTTTAAAAACATGAATTCTACTTTTTTTACTATTACTTTCTTATCTCGCGTCGTTTGGCTCCAAAATAAAAATAAAAAAAATTCCAATACAATTTTCTATACTTAAAATACAAACTATGCCTCCTACCGGAAAATATTTAGAGGCATGTTTACAGATCTTCGTAAAAGCAACCATTTTTGCATCTCAACTTTCTTTCGTATTCCGCGTTATTTAGCTCAAAATTTGAATTTTCGATTTTT
>JAUMHM010000048.1:377495-407196 GCA_032362435.1 Melikaiella ostensackeni
ATTTGCAATTTCAATAAAAAATGTCTTACACCTGAAAAAAATGTGGGAACCTTACTTTTTACTTGCCCCTCGTATTTAGCGAGTGTGCAAATAGGCTCTTTAACTTGTGAATTTTAAATATTAACACAATGACGCGTTTTTATACAAGGTTACATGAGAAATTGTATCAGTATTCTCAACTCTGTGCGACTCGTGAAGCAAAAATAACTGATAACGGATAACGTATTGGGGCGTTCCATGGCAAAGGGAAAACTTAAGTCATCGATTTTGTACATTTTTGATAATTTGTAGTGTTTAGGGTATTAAACAGTGGTGCCAAATGATTCTGCAAAATTTTAAGACTTTCAAAAGTTATTGACAATTGGATATTCAGGACATTTGTTCAAAATTTTTCATGTCTGTATCTACAGGTCTTGAAAAAAACGTCTTGATACAAACTCACGCAGAACATATTGAATAATAAGAAAAATAAAACATAATAATTCACAAATTGTAAATTTTTAATTGCTTATTTAAAACAATTTTTAATTGTTGTTTTTCAACCCGAAGGAGATCATCAATTCCTTAATTTTTCTAGTAATACAATTTAAATCCTTCGTAAGTTGACATCAAAATATAAAAGTTGCGTTTTTTGTAATTTTCGAGAAGAAAAATTGTCAAAGTTTTTTACTCGGGCGTTCCATGTCAAAAGCAAAACTCAAGACATCGATTTTGCTCATTTTTAGTTTTTTGAAGTATTTAGGGTATTTAATGTTCGTGTCAAACGATTTGTGATAAATTTTTAATTTTTCAAAAGTTATTAGTAATCGAAAATTTAGGAGCTTTTATTTTCAACATTTTCTCATCTTTGTATCTATTTTCTCATATCTGTGTCTCTAGAGTCTAGAGCTAATTGATGAGCACTTTCGTGTTAGGAATACCTATTCTAAATCGGAATTGAGCCTTGATTATGTTTTCATTCACTATTACTATTTTTGGTCCACAGGTACATCTCCTTAATTGAATTGTCTTTCAGTCACGAGTAGCTACTCCAGCAGCTGTCCTAACCCTATACTTGACTTCAACTAGAAGCGCGCTGCTCGTTTGGACTCATCTGCACATGCAGAGAATGTCTTTCTTTAGTTGATGCCTGGTTCCTCATAATATATTGTGACATGCGAATTTCCCGATCCCCCCCCCCCCCCCAAAAAAAACATTTGACAACCAGCTCACCCTAGGAGCAAAAGGCGCGAGAGAGTCACGATCCACAGGGGCGACAGCGAAGCGCACGCTCGCGTCTTCCCACCCACACGACCTAGTGGGTCAAGAGAAGGGAGCTCGCGAAGGGCTGCATAAAAAGGCCAAGCGCAAGCATTTTCAGAGAGTCGGCAGCTGAGCAATCAACCGTGTAGGTCGGAGGACCAGCACCCCGATGTCAAGGTCGAAGCCACTGTCTTCTTCTCTGGGCATCACCGCTGGTATCCCGAGGTTCAAGGCTTTGGAACAGAGTTTTCTGTGATCCAAAGACTCGGAATTCTCGAGTGTGGAAAGCTTTTCAACCTAGAGACAGGAACTAAACCTCCTCCTGTAGCGTGGGAAAGAGATCCATACACAATCCTACACGACTGAGCACCCAGACCAAGGGCTACCTCACGCGGATAGGCGCTTTATGCAGCCCTCAAAATAGCTTGCCTAGACAGTTACTAGTGAGCTAGGTTATCCCTGCGAAACCCTGCACAAAATAAAGCAGGACAATTTCATTTGAGCTTAGGCGCACCAAGAGTTCAGTATTTAGAATTATCTCTTTTTACGATCAAAATGATTTTTCCCGATTAATTATTCGATGAGCATTTATATCGAAAAAAATAAAAACATAGAATTCTTCTAGAGATATATAGCAGAATTATAGAACTCAGCTTTGTACTCAGAGAAGGAAAATAATAGTGAGAGTTAGACTACGACTACGATGAGTTTGTAAATGAATATTGATATCAAACAAAGAGAAAATATAGAGAGATATAATACAGTAAAATTACAAGTCTTAGATACATGTCTAATGGTGTTAGGAGTTAGACTACGGTTGCAATAGTTTGAAGATATATATAATAATTAAAGAATACGAAGATTGTGTACGACATTATAATATAAAGATAAAGAGGGAAAAACGCCATTATATAGAAAATATCGAAATAAGTAAAGGACAGAGGTAAAATAATTTGAATAAAGAGCGCTCTACATTTATATGTTATTGACGTTTGCTAAATGAAATATTCGATGATATTGATATTATGAAAGAGATGTAAGAGAAAAGAGAATCCTATTTAGGGAAGTTAGATACTCGATGTATTAGGTATTTGGTATAAAATAAATATTTCGTAAAAATTGTATTGAAGCAAAAGAGTTTCTTTTCGATCGTGCGTGCCAATCCATGATCCTTATGTGCTGAATTATTGATGAGTATTCAAAATTTGAGGAAAATAAGAATATAGAGAATGCGATAAGAAAAGTTCATACACTCAGTTAACTGCACATGCAGATAAAAAGAAAATTTCATTTCACGATAGATAAATAAAATTTATAAACATTCATTTTACATTAAAAATCATGAATCTCAATGAATAAAAATAAATAAACAAGATTTAATGTTTCAATATTACAAAATAAATTTTTTCCGCTCCTATACTCTAATAATTCATTTTTTCAAATACAATAATGACAAAGAAACTCTTATAATTAACGAAGAATATTTTTTTGCTCAACCTATACACTCTAATATCGCAAATTCTAAACTGCAGTCAGAATTAAAGGAAAACTCTAATAATTAACTTTTTTATTTCTAAATGGGACACTCCTGGCTCTTGAAGCTGGGTAGGTGCTGATAGCTCGCTGGCTCCTTGTGCTAACGCGCTTGCGTCACCCCACTTTCATTCTCGCGAGAGATAGTGGGAGCCCAAGAACGTATATAATGACAGGAAACTCAAGTGGAGGGGGTAGGGAACCCGTGGCTGAAATAACGTCGGTAACGTCGGAGCACATCGTTGCGTAGTATCGTCCTGCGCATCAGGCTGTCTCTTTTTCTTCTCGAGCGAGAAAGAGTTCAAGCACGTGCATTGGAGTTGCTTACACTTTGATGTTTACATTTTTGTCAGTACTCTACAACACGTTTTTAATGTATTTTTCATGCGATAAATGGAAAATTATTTTAAAAAATAGCGCGAGTGTGTTGTGTCGTGCAATGAAGCACCAAATCGGGCGGCCAAGTGAAATGTACAAGTTTATTTTAAATCAATTCCGTAAGTTGTCCAATATCGAGTTGAAAATTTCGGAAACTAAATATAAAGCACTAAGGGGTCATTTTGTCCCTTTCTAGTCTTGCCCAGTGTTTCGTGTAGTCATGTAAAAAGTACATATTTATGTCATTTTTAATGAAATAAAGGTGAAAAATGGTGCACAGTTGTTTAGTTTGTCGGCGTCGAAGTGACGAATACATCCAGTTATGTTTTCACAGGTATGTAACTGATCAAAAATTACCGAAATCTAACCTCAAAATCTCACCGAAAATATCAGAGCGCTAACTAGAAAGCAAAAATTATGTTGTTTTTATATTTTAAAAATTCAAAAATTTTGTTTTCATTTCCTTCAGTTTTTATATTTCCATTAAAAGACGAAGAAAATTTGGAAAAATGGTGTGCTGCAATTAATTTGCCAAGGGAAAGTGTCAAAAATTTTTCGAGAATTTGTAGTGTAGTATTTGTAGTGAATGAGCTGTGAACAATTTCAATTTTATTTTTTCTTAAACAAATAGAGAACAGTATTCTTAGTGAGAGATAATATTCTTCGAAATGTTTGTCACTTATTTCATTGTTGGATGACTTACGTGCATTAGAAGTATTAAAAATGTTCTGTTACTTAAATCTTGAAAGTTTAAACAAATATTTATTATAAACATAACATAAAAATGCCAAAGGATTGTCATGCAAATGCTGAGGAATTGTTATGTAAATGCTGCCAACATTACAAAGAAAGAAATACTATTTGAACCAACGTAATGTTTTATTCAGTATTCCTTAAGAGTTCATTCTGAGAGTTGGAAAAAGTATAGATTTAATAATCGGAGATCTTCAATTTCATTTAAAAGAAGGAGCATATAAAATTAGATATGCATATATTTCAGTCATAATTTCTGTACATATATATTCATTTCTAGAGTGTGATTTAAAATTGAATTGCATAAAGGCATTGAATTATAAAATAAAGTATAAAATTTAAAATAATTTCAACTTAGCGGCAGAACTCTTGTTTCTTATACTGTCCTAGAATCGGCCTGTTGCTATATTAATAATTTTATTTTTATTTTTCTATATTTGTTACATTTATTGATTCGATTTATTTTTCATTTTTTGACCTCTGCTAAAAGTTTATTGAAATAAAAAAAATGTATTTCCGAAGAAAATTTAAAAAAATAATTTACAAAAAATATTAACGTTTTTTTAAATAAATTAAATTGCTCCCTACTAAGAAATATACAGCTTCACTTGTAAGAAATACTCGTAAAGGTTTTACAAGTTCTTATAAGCTTTTAACGTTTTTACTTGTAATAACTTATATTTCTTATACCTGGATAGGGGTCTCCACAGCAAAACTAATATATATTTATATACAAAAGGCTTTAATTGAATGTTTGAAAAAAATTAATTGATTATAATTACCTGTTATTAGTAATAACGCATTACTTAGTACTTACAAAAAATAATATTTTTGTCAATGTACAAGGCCTTTAATTCACTTGACACGCCCCTGAGATAGAAAGAGACAAAATGACCCCCAGCGACAACTTCTCTCTCTCTGATGTACTATTTACACGTTTCCCCACAGCGTTACCAGTCCATTTCTATAAGTCGATGGACCCAGCCGCCGTCTCTCGTGCTACCCCCTCCACTTGACTTTCCTGTCTTTATATACGTTCTTGTGGGAGCCTCTATGTGGGCCAGGTTCGCGTTGGCGCCTGATGCACGCTTTTGGTCCATCGTACATGCTTCCATGCTTGTTCGTGCGCCACTGTACAGGGGCTATATTTGACTGATTACAATACTTGAAGCCTTCTCAAGTTGATATTAGGATATGAAACAGTGGCGTATTCAGGGTGGGGGGTTGGAGGGCAAGAGCTCCATGACTTATAGATTACTCCAGTACAATATAGTACAATACTGTCATCTTCAAATTTGAAGTAAAAGTAAACCCCCCCCCCCTCCCCCTAGAATTGTTTTCTGCATCCAACACTGTATAAAGTTGTGTTTTTTGTTATTTTCGAGAAAAAAAGACACTTGGAGTGTTAGGCCAAACACTCCAGGCAATAAGAAATAGCGAAATTTACGAGCGGGAGACTCTACTTTCCACTTTTCATGAATGAATGTTTTATTTAACAGAAGCTTACAATAATCATATGTCTTAATATGAATTATATTTTCAAAATGTTGCAGAATGTATTGTCAGCACTCTTCAATAACCGTTCTTTGGTACGCCCAAACACTTTCGTCAGAGAGTTGAGAACTTTGACAATTTTTTTCTCGAAAATAAAAAAAAACACAACTTTTGAATTTTAATGTCAACTTAGAAAGGCTTAAAATATCATTATTAAAAAAATCAATAATCTTCTTCAAGCTGAAAAACAACAATCAAACATTGTTTTTTAAGTAAACAATTAAAAATTAAAAATTTGTGATTTTTTTTTAATTTTCTCAAAATTCAATATGTTCTGCGTGAGTTAGTTTCACAAAATTTTTTTCGTGAGACCAACAGATACAGAGATGAAAAATTTTGGAGATAAAAAGGCCTAAATTTTCATTTCTTTATTACCTCTGAAAAATTTTAAATTTTGCAAAATAACAAAAAATGAACAAAATAGATGACTCGAGTTTTAATAAAAATAATAATGACAACAACAAATAATAAACTATTGAACAGAAGCATAAAAATAATTACTTCGAGAGCGTCCACATATTACGTGATGCTCTGGAGGAGAGGGGAAAGTCTGCCCTAAGGTCACAAAGTGTCACGTAGGAGGGGGGTCTCAAAAGTTTTGTATCACATTAGGTTTTTCTGTTCAAAAAATGAAATTAAAATCTGTGTCCGTATATTAATTAGATCTAAAATGAAAAAACTTTCCAAAGAATTTAATTGAAAGTATTTTTATACTAGTATTGAATAATTTTATCTCATTATTTATTTTTCGATTAACGATTATATAAAATTACATTTAGAGGGTTCGAAGTGCTCTATTGAACTAAAAAAAGTATCAAAAATGTATCTTTCTGAAGAAAAAATCATACACAGAAATAAAAAAAGTATTAAAAGAGTAGCCTTTTTTAACAGTCAAAAATTAGTTTTTTAAATAAAAAATAGCGTAAAAAATACTTTCAACTATAAAAAAACGTATTGAAAGTGAAATCTCTTCCATCCTTATCTATTTGTAAATAATTGCGCCAAAGACTGCATCTAACAAAGAGTTGACCAGAGTTGGGATATTTTCTTAAATCTCATAAATTCTCATAAATTCTATTGGATGACTAATAATTTGCCAAAACATTATTTGCCAATGGCGACCTGCTTTCAAAAAAATCGACTTTTTTCACATTTTTTTTATGTATTGAAATGTTTATTAAATTTTCATGTAAAATTATGTAAATGTGACATTTTTCTACCAGAAAAGACGAATTTCCAACAAAATACATGAATTTTCAACTAAAATTATGAATCTTCAAACAAAAAATGAATTTTGAACAAAGGGGTTCAAACTACAACCACGTAGTTGAACTTCCAATCAAGAAGAATTATTTTCTCCCCTAAAAGACGAATTATCAACAAAATACATGAATTTACAACGAAATAGTTCAATTTTCAACTAAAGAAGATAAATTATCAACCAAAAATCTGCCCGCCTCGCGGGCACATTCTCATCGCGCGCTTCGCGCGCAAAAATGAGAAAAGAAATTTATTTACTTAAGGCTCTATCGGCCTTAAGGAATACATTCTCATCATAATATTCACGCTTTGCGCCCGATTTCCTGCGCTCACCGTATAACATATACAAATAAATAGTTAGAAAGACGATTTGAAAAATTATCTTGATTTACGATTGGTCCTATAAAGAAATGTTTAACAGCAATTCTATTTGACCTGTTAAGAGCACAAATTCTACTTTTTTGACTATTTTTTTCTCATCTCGCGTCGTTTGGCTCAAAAATAAAAATATTCCAATTCTATTTTCTATACTCAAAATACAAACTATGCCTCCTGCCAGAAAATATTTAGAGGCGAGTTTACAGGTCTTCGTAAAAGCAACAATTTGGATATCTCAACTTTCTTTCGTATTCCGCGTTATTTAGCTCAAAATTTGAATTTTCGATTTTTCAAGAAAATTCGAAAAGTTGTTGTGACAATCTTGCAGGGCTTTAAAAAAAAAACGTTTTTCTTCTTCAGACTTTTTTTCATATCTTGCATTGTTTGGCTTAAAATTCTTATTTTCGTTCCTTTTTTTGAATTTTGGAAATGCTATAACTCTCACAATTTTGTTTTAGCGAAAAAAGTCATTAGGCTAAATTGTTCGACTTTCTGAGTACAACAAATAGTCGGACATAGAATTTTTGAATCTTGAAAAAAATGGTCTCAAAAATTTTCAAAATGCTTCAACTTTTTGAATTTTCATCCGAAATATCTCTGCCGTTCAAACTGAAAAGATATGCAAGCGACATTGTCGCCGAGATCGACTGTTCCATTGCCAGGCCTGAGAGAATGACCTTCAACCACAATGTCGCTTCCCCATGTTCTTCTGTTGTAGGGCAGATCTGGCTGACGAACTTGACCTTCAGTTTCTGACACTAAAGAAGTGTACCGAAGGCCAGTCAAATAGATTAATTTTTTCAAAAGTGATCGTGCTCACAGACAGGCAGACATACATACAGACACATTCGGGAAAAAAAATTGTTATCCTCATTCCCAAATAGTTATTCTCAAATCTAAAAAGCAGTCTTTGAAAAAAAATCTGTCTCCCCATCCACTCGGTCATTTTTGGATTTCGAGTTGCAGAAAAACAAATCTTGAATACTTGCAACCTCCCACTTTAGGGATCCAACAAGAGAAATCAGATTGAAATATGTTTTCTAACAATAAAAAATCATTCAAACGCAGGCATCTCCGAAAACACGCTACTCTTAATTAACAAATCAATATCTCATAAACTATAAGTCGCAAAAGATTCGAACAGGAATCATTTTGAAGGGTTTTTTATGCCCTATAAATCGAGTTTAATGCACTTTTGACCTACATATTTCTTAACCGGAAGTAACAATTCAAGCAAACGTGTTAAAAAATTGTTTGAATTTTCACTTTACTCTTAATTAATAATATATAAACATTTTTTCCACCCCTCCCCTTTTTCGGCACAGATCATCACACACAGCTTGTACCCCTCAGGGTTACGTCACGAATATGAACTCTCCCCCCCCCCCTTTGAATCAAAATTTTGTTTACGATTTAATTTGATAAACGCCTACAGTAAAACACAAAACATACAAACATAACATTTTAACAAACTGCACAGCCCAAAATGCTTTCAAAACAGGGAATAAATTCTTTTAAACAAAAATTAATTATATGTATCACATTGTTTTAATAAGAAATTTCTTAAGATTTCAAGTCGAAATATATAGCATTTTCAACAAAATGTTTGAATTTAAACCGAAAAAGATTCATTTTCTACCAACAGGGATGAATTTTCAACAAAAGAGTTGAGTTTTCAAACTAAAAAGTCTAATGTTTTAGAAAGAAGTTTACTATCAAAACCGAAAATATGAATTTGAAACCAAGAAAGATGACTTTTCAACCAAATAGTTGCATTTTCAACAAACAAAAAAATTAGTTTCAGACAAAACAGTTGTATTTACAATCTAATAGTCGAACTTCCAAGCAAAAAGGACGAATTTTCAACAAAATAGTTCAACTTTTAACCAAATAGTTGAATTTTCAACCCACAAACTCGCCCACAAAGATGGATTTTCAACCAAATGGTCGAATTTTTAAACCAAAAACAGTTGCATTCTCAACCAAATAGTTGAATTTTCAAGCCAAAAAGATGAATTTTTATGAAGACAGTTGAATTTCTAATCCATGAAGAGGAATGTTGAACAGAACAATTAAATTTTCAATAAAATAATTAAATTTTCGAAAAAGTAGTTAAATTTTCAACACATTAATTAAATTATCAACAAAATAGTTGAATTTTTTGTTAAAGTGATGAATCTTAAAAAAAAATGAATTCTTAACAGAGAAATTTAACTTTCAACCAAGTAGTTGAATTTTCAATCAAAAAAGAATAATTCTCAATGAAAAATATTATAGTTGACATTTCAACGAAGAAAGTATGTGAATTTTAAATAAAAAACAGTCGAATTTAACCATATATTGATATAATTGATATTTCAACCATAAAAGATTTTAATTTTAACTAAAAAACAGTTGAATTCGACCAAAATGGACGAATTTTCAACAAATTAGTTGAATCATGAACCAAAGCAGATTAATTTTTGACCAATGAGTTGCACTTTTAACCAAGAATGATAAAATTTCTACAAAAAGAGATGAATTGTCAAACCAAAAGGACGAATTTGCTGCAAAAGATTCGAATTTTCAAACAGGAAAGAGTTTTCAGTCAAGACAAAAAAAAATTTCCAAATTGTTGAATTTTCAAACGAAAAAGGCAAATTTTCTAGCAAGAAGTTGAATTTTTAAGACAAGAAGACGAATCTTCTACAAAGCAGTTGAATTTTCCACCCGAAAATATGAATTTTCAACAAAAATGTCAATTTTCAGCCAAATAGTTAAATTTTACACTAAAAACGATTAATTGTCAACCAAAAATTGAATAGTTACGTTTGTAGTTGAAAAAATTGATTTTCAACAAAAAATACATTTTTAGCAAAATAGTTAATCAACAAAGTGATTCAACTTCCAACTAAGCAGTTGAATTTCTAATCAAGATGATGTATTTTCTATCAAAAAAGACGAATTTCCAACAAAATACATAAATTTTTAACCAAATTGTGGAATTTCCGATTAAAAATTATCAATTTTCAACAAACAATGAAATGGTTAAATCTTCTGCCAAGGAAATCAATTTTCAACAAGAAAGAGCGAATTTTCAGCAAAGTAATTAAATTTTCAACCAAACAGATGGGTCTTAAAACTAATAAAATAAATTTTTAACAAAGTAGTTCTAGTTCCAAGCAGTCGAATTTAATCAAAAAAATTAATTTTCTACCAAAAAAGATAAATTTACAACAAACTACATAAATTTTCAACCACATTGTTGAATTTCTAACAATTCAGTTCAAATTTCAACCAAGCATTTTAATTTTCAATCAAGAAGATTAATTTTCTACCAAAATAGACGAATCTACTACAAGCTTCATACATTTTCAACTAAAAACGATCAATTTTCAACCAATAATGGAATAGTTAAATTTTCAATTAAAAATTATTCTTCAACCAAAGTGATTAATTAATTATAATTAATTAAAATTAAATTAATTAATGAAGTAATTAAATAAATTAAGTAATCAAACCAAAAGTATTAATTTTAAACAAAATTGTTAAATCTCCAACCAATAAAATGAATGTTTGAACAAAGTATTTCAGCTTTTAACCAAGTAGTTGACATTTTTAAGCAAAAAAAAATTAATTCGCAATGAAAATATTTTACCAAAAGAGATGAATTTTGAACCAAAAATATAATACATAGTAGACTTTTCATTTTAAAAATATTAACATTCAATGATGAATAGTTGCATTTTCTTATTGGTTTCCACTAATTCAGTTCACATTTAAGCGAGAAAAAGGGGAACTTTCTTGAAAACAAGGGAAAAAAGAGGAATTCTGAAAAAAAGTAGTGAAGAGGGGAATAGAAGAAAGTGTGTGCAGTCTGTATTTAGATGCATTGCTTGTGAAATAAAATCACTTATTTTCACTTTTTCAAACATTTCAAAAAATTTTTATTCACATTTATATTTTCCCCTGGCAGTGTGACGTAATTTTTGAACGTCCTGTATGAAAAAAACAGTATCCAGACTTTATTTGGGATCTTATTAGGTTGCCATGAGCATTTATTTTTGCTCACGAAGATGTCTTTGATTCAAAGAATAAAGTTCTTTTTGAGTCCTTGATTCTTCTTAAAATTTGAAATTCTCACTACTGAAATTGCTATTGAAATTGCAAAATTGCTAATCCGAACATGGATTAGTTCCCAGCAGATTACATTTCTTCATTCCGGAGACTCACCGTTACGCGTCGCGAATCTCTAATTTTCGTGGCTTTCGAACGCGACAAACCAGCTTGCACGTTCGTGCTTGATTGCAAGTTACACCTTGCGATGGGATTACGAGCACAATTACATAAGTGGGATCCCAAGTGCCTTTTCACTCGAGTCTGAGAGTCACTTGAAATATTGCCCTTGTCTTTACAGCCACCCCTGCTACTCAATTATTATTTTCTGCTCAAAGCTCAAACTAGATGATACGTCACATCCACCTTTGTTTTAATTTCAAGTCGTCTCCTCTTTCCTTCCTGCTTTTCCTCTTTAGGGAGGAAAAGAGATACAATAGTTCAAAAAGTGACGACGGGTCAAGAAGTTAAGCGAACTCGATGCGCCCTTTCAATCCTTCGCCTCTTCAATTTCACAACACCCACTCTAGAATAAAATTGCAACTCAGCCAGGTATGAAATCCATTTCCACTGATTGCTTCCTTTTACAAATACTCTCATTTACTTCATTCAGAAATCAATTTTTAATCCTAAGGGTAATGGAAAAGTTCTCCCATCACAAACTGTTATCAAATTTTTTAATTATTGTCATTATTATTATTGGGGTTGAGACCAAAAGAGCCCCCAACGCTTGGGTAATCCCATTGCGTCTCCTTGTAAGCCTATGCTTCACCCTAAAGCCCTCTCCATACGGAGAGGACCGCAGCCGCGCCCTTGGTCGATATGTCTGACTTACTGATGCAGTTTACTGCCCATGAGTGCTAGACGCTTCCCAACGATTGCGGGGCAGTGACAAAGGATGTGGATAGATGTCTCATCACCCTTTCCGCACACGTTATGGAGAGGGCTGTCAGCGAGCCCTATCTTGTGTCTGTGATAGCCGAGGTTTCCATGCCCTATAAACACTTCTGTTAGAACCTTGACTTCGCTTCTACCGAGCTTGCATGTTTCCGCATCTCGTTAGAGTTTAAATTTATACCTATGAGTGTTTTATCCTGCCTACAGCCGGTGGCCTCATTTCACTGCTTCTGATGTTCCTCGGTCAGCCAACTGTTGATTTCTTCAGTAACCAAACTACTGAAAATACCTACGTCTGGTTCGGGACCAGTGAAGTCTTCTCTTACTGCTATTTTCGCTATCCTGTCCGAAATCTCATTGCCTTTAATACCACTGTGTCCAGGGATCCAAAGTAGAGTCACTCGGTTTTCCGTCGCTAGATTGTTCAGTGTCTCAAAGCACTCCCATGCTAGTAGTGACACAGTCATTGTTCCATTCAGAGACATTATAGCCGACCTGCTGTCTGAACAAATTCGAATATTTCTTCTGTTATCATACTCCTGTGCCTTATAGGCACACTGGAGCATGGCCATGATCTCAGTTTGTACGACTGTGGCCTGGGATCCCATCGGGATTGTGAAGCCCATTCCACTCCTCCTGCGATAGACACCGGCTCCTGCTTCCTCCTTGTTCTTGCAGCCATCTGTGAACCAGTTGTCCCCATCACTAGGCAGGTTGCCTAGTGATGGTTAAGGATTAGTGAGGTAAATTTCACGCTAGATGGCGCCAAAATGAACTATGTAGTATATAGCCAAGAAATAGCACTCTTCACACTAACCTCTACCAAGCTTCAGCCAAAACAAATGCTTACTTTGCGTTTGGACTACGTTCGAAGCGCGCGTATCAACACTTTCCGGAAAAATGGAGAAAGAAGAGTTCTGTGCAGTGATAAAACATTTTCATTTAAAAAATTGGATGGCAGACGTTTCAGCGCAGTATTTGGCGAAGTTTAATCGAAATCCGCAAGACTTTTTGCGCCAATTCGTGACTGTGAATGAACGCTGGATCCACCACTATAGTATACACTCGAGACAAAGCAGCATTCAAAGCAGTAGGTACTGTCTGGTGAATGTGCGCCTAAGTAGGTGAAGACTGTTTTGTCAGCTGGGAAGATGATGACCACAGTGTTTTGGGACTCCTAAGCAATCATCCTTATAGATTAGTTGGAGAAAGACAAAACTATAGTAGGAACGTACTAGGAATCATTACTGGACTGTTTGAAAGCCGAGCTAAAAAAGCGGCCACTGTTGGCGCATAAAAAACTATTGTTTTATCACGCCAACGCCCCGGCTCACATCTCCGCAATCGCAATGCAGAAATACACGAATTGGGCTTCGAATTGATCCCTCATCCACCCTTATTCTCCAGACTTGGCTCCGTGCGATTTCTTTCTGTTCCCCAACTTGAAGACCTGGCTCGATGGGAAGAGATTCTCATCCAATGAAGAAGGAATCGATGCCGTAAATGCATATTTTACAGACCTCGAGAAATCGTACTTTTCTGAAGGGATGAAAAAAATTGGAATCTCGCTGGACTAAGGGCGTGTAGCTCTTGAAGAAGACTATGTTCAGAAATAAAGTCAAACTTTTCAGCAACGACAATTTTTTACTTGCTTTCTTACAAAACTTATCAAACGAACCTCGTATAGATGCGTTTTATTCGTGCTTTTAGCAAGAGAAGATCCGATATTTACAACATGGGATAAGCGGAAATTTGGTGGACGAAAATTAGAAGACATTCTATTTCCGTCATTCTCAGTATTTTTGTTTAAATTTTAGAAGGTAGTTCATGAAAGTTCTTTGCATTCGATCTGATGAGGATCCATTTTACATAACTTGATTAAATTCCCTATAATTCAGGAACTCACAAGCGGATAAATTCCTCAGAGAATATTTTCAAGACATCAATAGTTTAGGGAAACTTGGGAGCAAAAAGTTTCACTAATAACTCCTTACGCAATTCCCTGCGGGTCACTTTTACTGTGATACTAACTTTGACTTTGAGTTACTTCGAGTTACTTTGAGTTACTTAGAGTTACTTTGAGTTACTTAGAGTAACTTTGAGTATTATCGACACTTTACAATTCAGAATGGGTTATCGTCGTTATTGGTCGCTTTGGTGCACAATGATATAGGGATAGGCTCCCCAGACTCGTACCAAAACTTCGGCACTTTGCTTGAAAGACTTTTCCGCGAGGAGACATAGAGTCAGGAAAGACGCCAAAGAAAAGTTTCTTTTTGGTCCGTGGGGCTTCTAATCTGCTTCCCTAGAAAACAGAGATACTTGCATTTTAATCTCTTTTCCCCTTCTTAGCAGATGATGAATATTTCAGAAATGAGGTTCAAAGAATGCCTCTTTCCACTCTTCTTGGCAAATTACAATATGATATTTAAAAATGATCACAAATTAGAAATAGTGCATTATTGATCGCAAAACTTTTGCTTGTAATACAAATTATACGTGAGATTCACTTTGATTCAAATTTATGAATGTCACTTTTTTACATGGAGAAGAAAACACTATTGACGTGCAAATTGGTCAAAGATATTCAATGAAATATGAAATTACGTATTGGGTGATTGCCGAATGTAGAGATGATTTTAGACAATGCGATTTGCGAAAACAAAAAATTTTCAAGTCGCCTAGAATACTTTTTTTAATTAGGCGTAACCCAAGAGAGTATGAAAATATAAAACTAAGAGATCAAGAAATGTATTTGTGATAGAGATGAATTTTATCCGTTGCTAAAGGTCGCGTGACAAGACATGCGATTATGATAAAACAAAAAAATTTCAAAATTTTTTTAGATATATATGCAAAACAGATAAAAATATTTTAAAATATGGTAGAAATTACCATTTTCATGATTAATTTGATCCTGATGTCAGCGTTTCAAAATATCATCTCAGTTTATAGTATAATAAATTAATATGGAGCGTTCCCGGACATTTCGTAAAAAATATGACGCAAAAATCGTGATAATTATTTACTGTTATTTAGAATCAACGTTGATGAATCGATTTATAACTATACTAAAATATTCGTAAGTATAAAATCAACAATTTCACCCCTCATCATAAATTTTTTGAATGATTATTTTCGAGTTTTATCCTAAACTAGCAATGCAACGTGACCAGACAAAAAACTTGTGGGCCAGACTTTAAGTGATTTTTGAAATCCTTAACTCTGAAATATTGAACTTTACTCTTGATTTTTATTTTTTCCAACTCAATATAAGTGATGCCTGTGAATCTCACATATCTAAAAGACTGCGTTAAAATTATTTAGCAATTTTTCATTTTAAATTTGTAGTTTGGGATAGGTGCGCGACAGGGTATTTCAGGTACTTTTTTGTTCATTATTTCTAAATAAGTTGTCTAAAATTTTGAAACTTTACTAAATTGTGCTTTGACATAAGTACTTCACTGAGATATTTTTAGAAAAACTGTATTATTCAAAGAAAAAGTGGGAAGTGACTGGTACTTAAAGTGGTGAACTTTTTAGCAGTAACCCATAACAGGGATCACAGTCCATCCCCTTTTTTATCTAATCTCCTTTTTGCCTTTTGCATTTCTGAATCTCCTAAAATACCTAAAATCGAGAATTCTAACCGCTTTTTTCATTTTTTTCCACAAAATTCCGACTCATTTTTCAAGAATCATAAACAGAAATTTAAGACATTAGAAAATAAGACGCATTTAAAAATATTTTCTCCGATGATACCGGTTGCAAGTATTTCCTAAACTATTTATTTGCTCATTTTTTTGAATTGAAGGGCGTCAACGGCGAAGAAATGGTTAAGGATTCAACCAAGAGGCCAAACTTTGAAACTTTTTGAAATCTTTGGAATCTTTGTGAAATCTTTTGAAATATGTAAAATTTTAGAAATCCTTGTGAAATCTTCGAAATCTTTTGTAATCTTTACGAAATTTTTGTGAAATTTTTTTAATCTTTCAAATCTAACTGAAATTTTTGAAATCTTCGTGACATCATTGAAATCTTGGTAAAATATATGCAATCTTTGTGAAATCTGTAAAATTTGTAAAATTTCGGAAATGTTTGTAAAATCTTCGATATCTTTGGTAATTTTTGCGAAATCTTTGTAAAATCTTTTGAAATCTTTCAAATCTACCTGAAATTTTTTAAACCTTTGTGAGGTCATTAAAACCTTGGTAAAATATTTGAAAACTTTGTAAAATCTTTTGAAATCTTTCAAATCTTTCAAATCTACAAGAAATTTTTTAAATCTTCATGACATCGTTGAAATCTTGGTAAAATATTTGAAATCTTTGTGAAATCTTTTGAAACCTTACTGACATTATTGGAATTTTGGTAAAATATTTGAAATCTTAGTGAAATCTTTTGCAATCTGTTAAATTTTGCAGATCCTTGTCAAATCTTTAAAATCTTCTGGAATCTTTGCGAAATCTCTGAAATCTTATAAGATCTTTGAAATCGATGTGAAATCTTTGAAATCTTTGAAATCTTTGAAATCTTTGAAATCTCCGTGAAATCATTGAAATCTAAGTGAAATCTTTGATTGAATCGAGAAGCTGAGAAGGTTTGTTTTCGATTTTTTTTTTCTGATCTAATTTTAATACCCCGCAAAAGTTACCCACCTATACCACCTTTCTACCCGAATTTTCTTCCCCCATCGAATAATATCTTCTCTTCCTTTTCGGATTTTAATTCAAATTCTTTAAAATTACGTTTAAAATTTCCTGTTGGTTCAAAATTTTAAGGCAAATTTTTTGCGCCTACAGTTTTTGCTAATGTACAGTATTGAAAAATAACAAAATTTTGTTCAATTCAGAATTTGTTGAAAATGTGAAGAAAACATGTTTTTCAGATTGAGTTACATGCAGACTTTTTTTGAAAAAATTGAATATGTCAAATCTGAAATTCCTTTTTCTTGAATCGAAGAAACATACTATTATTTTACTTACATGGAAAAAAAAATTTGGTAGTGTTTAAAGCGTTCAAAAATCGTAAATTTTACATCTTTTTGTTTAAACACGCTAAAAAAAATGTTTACTCTGCATGTTAAATAATACCATGTTTCTTTGATTCAAGCTGAGGAAATTTCAGTTTCGACATATTCAAATTTTTCCAAAAAAGTGTGCATAATACTCATTCCGAAAAAATCATATTTTTGCATATTTTCAAAAAATTCTAGATTGAACCATTTTTTTCTTAATTTCTAATTTATTATTATTTCTCACTAGCAAAAACTGTAAAACCAAAAATTTTCCCCAATTTTTGAACCGATTGCAAATTTTTTTAAATTTTCAAATCCAAAAAACGAACAGAAGATATTGTCCGATCGAAAAAATGTTTTACGTATAAAAAGTTGGTATGGAGGGGCGACTTTTGCAGGGTATTGAAGAATTTAATTAGAAAAAAAAATTGGAAAACAAACCGACCTAGTATAGACTGTGGTTTGTAGAAACAAGATTTTGGATATCGGAAATATTTTGTCATCCTGAGTTGACAAAATAACAAAACAAAAACTGAAAAAAACTTTTAATTTTATTTATTTCAAATTAATTTTTGTGGAATGTTGAATAACAAACCAAAACTACTCGATCCGGGTTTTCAAGGGCCAAAAATGGTTATTCAGGTTTTTCATGGAATCCACGAGTTAATAAAATCAAAAATGCTCAATGATTTTGAAGGATATAAAAACAACGTTTTTGAGCTTTTAACCTTCTTCTCGATTTCTCTCGAGAAGGATTATTCCAATGAAGAAAATTAAAAGAACAAAAAAATGTATTTCATAAATATCTACAAGTTTTATTGAATCATTTTTTAAATACAACCAATAATTTTGAAGTAATTCGAGAAGAACATGTTTTCTTCGGGTGTTCCGGGCAATTTTGTCAGAATACCTGATTTTTTTTGTTTGGGACCAAGTTTTACACAATTTATTTTTAAGTAAAAAGGAAAATAATTGATCCCAGGATATTTGATATTTATAAATTTTTATTTATGCTACGTCCTAATGATAAGCTGAAATTCAAAATTCGTAGAATCTGTCGCATCCTGTGCAAAAATATTGATGTGTGCCTAGTAAAATTCTGACCAGTTTGCCCTACTTCTGGCGTGGTCCTGTTCTATTAAACTGACATGAGCCACACACGGCTTGTCACATTTTTGCAGATGATTACCCCCTACTTAATGAAAACTATTCACGGTCCCGAAATTTTTAATAGCATTCATGTCAAGATGTCATCCAAGCATTTTTTAGTCAGATCATCGAGAGTGTGTTTGTAAATAACTAAAGATACCCTTATTTTAAACCCCTACTAATGCCCGATTATAATTCAACATCTTTAATTCAAAATAAAAATACTAGTCAGGCCTTTTCAGCGTCCCTTTTCAGATGGGGCTAAGTACTCGTGTAGAAAATTCGATGGAGATTTGGAAGGGCGCTGGCTAGTTTTCCCTATTTCTGATTGGACGCTGATCGGGAAAAAAGAGAGGGCCTTGCATATCATTGAAATCTTTGTAAAATATTCGAAACCTCTGTGAAATCTTTCGAAATCTGTGAAAGTTTGGAAATCTGTGTAAAATCTTTGAAATCTCTTGAAATCTTTGCGAAATTTTTGAAATCTTTTAAAATCTTTGAAATCTTTGTGAAATCTTTGGAATCTATGTGAATGTGAATGTTCGACGTGCCAGTGTGGTCAGTGTTGAGTTATGGAGTAGAAATTTGGAGATGGAAGGAGCATAAGAGTGTGGGGAGTCTGCATGAGAGGTTTCTGAGATGGGTCATGGGGGTGAGTTGGAGCTGCCCAGGTTATATGCTGGAGGAGGAAATAGGACGAAAGAAAATGGTGGTCAGGCAACTGAAAAGATCCTGGAATTTTGGAGAGAAACTGAGAAGGGTAGAGGGAAGAAAGATTGCACAAGCGTGTACCCGGCAGATTATGGACAGAGAGAGGAGGGGTAATGTGGGACGTTCGAAATTAAAGAGAGATGCGAAATAAAGTTTGAATGCGGTATGCAAGTTAGGGGTAGAGAATGGCAGGGAATAGAGGAAGAGATGAGGGTAAGGCAAGGAGAGGAAAGATGGAGAAAAATCTCGGAGCCAAGGTACAACAGCTGGTATAAGATGATAAAGAGTGAGGGGTAGTCAGAATACCTAAAAAATATTAAAAAGGAGAGCAAGAGAGTGGTGAGATTCAGAATGGGCGAAGGGGTAAGAGCATGTAGGTGTTGGATGAATGAAAAAGAGAATCTGGGTAGAGTATGTAAGTATGAGCAGGAATCATGGATGCATGTGTTTTAGAGATGTGTACAGGTGATGAAGGGGGAGAGGAGAGTATAGAAGCGAGAATAAAGTAGATTTTGAATGGGAATGGTCAGAGTGAGGAATGGATGAAGAAGATGGAAGAGTTGAGAGAGAGAGAGAGAGAGAGAGAAGGAGAGGAAGTTGTGTTGCGGAATTGAGCTACAATATTTATATTAATAGTGGTAAGAAGAAACGGAAGCACAGGGCAAGGTCGTAAGCGTGTAGGAGTAAGAATAATCGTTAAGACGATATTGTAAAAATAGTTGGTAAGGTAGTATATAAGGATTGTGGATAAGAAAATATGCAATAGATCTGTAAAATCCGTAAAAGCGAAAGAGTATAAACAAACAAAGAAGAAGAATAAAGTCAGCATCCTAATTGAAAATATAATACAATAATAAATTGAAAAAGGCAGTAAGATTTCTAAGGAAGTGAAACAAATACATAAAACAATTGGAAAACTAAAAATCACTCTACGAGAAACTTTATGAAATAACAAGGAAAATACGAAAACGTTTCTCGAGACTTTCCGATCCGGAGGTAAACGTCGGTCTCAAACCGAGTTCTTTAAATACAGCTGCGATTGTCGAAAGAAGGTGGGAAGGAAAACAGAGCAAAAATAAATGCAATGAGGGTCTATAATATCCGAGTAGAGAAAGAGAAAGAGGTTGAGTTGTTTGGGGTTTGGGGGGTAGAATAAGTAGAGTCTGAAGAAGAGAAAGAGGTTGAGGTAAGGCGCTTATTGAAGCCCTCGTACAGAGGGTAGCTAGTTTTGCTTCGTTTTTCTTTTTCTTTTTCCTTTTTTTGAACTTCAGACCGTCTGAAGATTTCGAGATAAGTAGTGGCAAGCAGCGACCGGGCTTAAACTCTGTAATAAGTTCGGCAATAAGTTCCACAAGAAAGTTTCCTCGGTTTTTCTGCAAAATTGCCATGCCGGTATGGGCAGATACTGCCTATGCGGCCCGTAACCAGTAATATTTTTCATTAGATGAGAAAATTGGTAGAGGCGCTTCTTCAAAATCGTAAAGTGAGAGTGCTGAAATAATAATTAGAAAACGAGCCCGGAACGAGTAACGAGCCGCTAAATGGAGTTGATGCGATGAAAGATAAATTCTCGAGAGCCGACTTTTGGATAGAAAAATTATTAAAAATCAGAATTTCAGTAGGATATCTAGTAATAGTGGAACCAAGAAATTAATTAGTCAGAGATATTGCAAAGAAAGTGTATTATCACCATCTTGATGTAGAAATTGCGATCGGGATTCGGAAGGCTGTTTTGGTCAGACTCTGTCTAGAACTTCTGACCGCCTGTCTTGACCCTTTCTGTTTTTCGGTACGTTCAACATTCAGACATGGTATAAATATGTACGGAAAACGATTTGTAAACAACAAAATGCATGAGAATATTAAAAGAAATATTAGTCTCGAATTTATAATTTGAATTGATTATATTTTGTTGCTTCAAAATCGTTTTTTGCGTATGTTTGTATCACACTACATTTGAATATTGAACATTTGCACTCATTCGCTTTCACTTGCACAGTACAAATTCACCAGTTTTCCTTATATTTCACGTATTAAAAACAATTTTATCTTTAATTTAAACAAAATAACGTTATTGTAAGGAGCAAGAAAATTAGGTGGAGAGGGAAGTCAATGGAAGTAACTTCACGAACATACAGGTAGATAAGGTTTAGTACGTTTCCTGATGATAAATTCTGACAAAATTTGCGAATTTTGCGAAAGATGGCTGTGCAACGGTACAGTTTAATAATAACTTGAGAAGTTTTAAAATCATTTTTATATTTCAGACTTCACACGCTTCCCCTATTTCCCTCCTTTCCCCCTTTTTAACGAATTCTTTTTTCCCCCGCTTTCGAGAAACATCCCCTTTTTCCCGTTTTTCCGCTCAAATGCGAACTGAATTAATAGAGAACTATGAGAAAATCCAACTTTTTTTGGTGGAAAATTAATTCATTTTGCTTGAAAATTTAACTATTTCGTTAAAAAGAAAAAGAAGCTATCTTTTCAGGTCAAAAATTCAACTACTTGGTTGAAAGTTGAACTACTTTGTTAAAAATTCATTTTTTTGTTGAAGATTCATCTCTTTGGTCAAAATTTAACTATTCTGTTGAGAATTCGTCTCTTTCTGGTCGGAAATTAATTTTTATGATTGAAAATGTAACTATACCATTATTGGTTGAAAATTGATCTTTTCTAGATGAAAATTCATCTGTTTGATTTTAAATTCATGTATTTTGCTCAAGATTCGTTTTCTCTGGTTGAATTCAACTATTTTTTATTTTAAGTTCAAATCTTGTTTGGTTGAAATATCAACTATTACATGTTTTGATAAGAATTTTTTTTTTCGATGAATAAACAACTACTTGACTTCAATTTGAACTACTTTGTAAGAAATTATTTTTTTTTGTTAAAGATTTGTAATTTTAGTTGAAAATTCAACTTTTTCGTTGTAGAATACTCGTCTTTTAGGTCTGAAATTTCAATAATTTTGTAGAAAATTAAACTATTTGCATGAAAATTAACTTTTTTTTTGAAAATTCATATTTGTCTTTTTTGGTAGAGCATCAATCTCCTTGGTAGGAAATTCATTTTTTTGGTTAAAAATTTAACTATTTGGTTAAAAATGATAATGTTTCTTAAAAAATTTATCATCTTTGGTTAAGAAAACTACTTGGTTTCAAGTTAAACTGCTTTGTTAAAACTTCATTTTCTTGGATAGAGATTCGTAATTTTAGTTGAAAATTCAAATATTTGCTTGTAAAATATTCGTCTTTTTGTTTGAAAATTCAACAACATGGTGAGAAATTATACTACTTGGTTGAAAATTAACTTTTTTGTTGAAAATTCAAGCATTTTGTTAAAGTCATCTTTTTTCGTCGAAAATTTAAGTTTTTGTTGAAAATTCGACCATTTAGATTGAAAATTCAACTCTTATGGCAAAAGAGTCACCTTTCTTGGTTAAAAATTCATCTTTCTTGGTTGAGAATCTACTTTTTTTGTTGAAAATCACACTATTTTGTTAAAGTCACCTTTTTTGGTTGAAAACTCAACTTTTTTGTTGAAAATTCGACCATTTGGAGTAAATATTCATCTCTCATGGTGGAAAAGTCATCTTTCTTGGTTGAAAATTCATCTTTCTTAGTTGAAAATCAACTGTTTTTTTAATTCGACTATTTTGTTAAAGTCATCTTTTTTAGTCGAAAATCAACTTTTTTGTTGAATATTCGACCATTAAAATTCAAAATTCATCTTTCATGGTAGAAAAGTCATCTTTTTTGGTCGAAAATTAATTTTTTTGTTGAAAATTTGACCATTTAAATTGAAAATTTAACTTTTATGGTAGAAGAGTCACCTTTCATGGTTGCAAAATCATCTTTTTTCGATGAGAATCTACTTTTTTGTTGAAAATTACATTATTTTGTTAAAGTCACCTTTTTTGGTCGAAAATTCAACTTTTTTTGTTGAAAATTCGACCATTTGGATCGAAAATTTATCTTTTATGGTAGAGAAGTCACCTTTCTTGGCTGCAAAATATTTCTTGGCTGAAAATCAACTTCTTTGTTCAAAATTCGATCATTTGGGTTAAAAATGCATCTTTTATGGTAAAAAAGTCATCTTCCTTGGTTGAAAATCAACTTTTTTCTGAAAATTCAACTATTTTGTTGAAGTCATCTTTTTGAGTCAAAAATCAATTTTTTTGTTGAAAATTCGACCATCTAGATTCAAAATTCATCTTTTATGGTAGAAAACTCATCTTTCTTGGTTGAAAATTTATCTTTATTGGTTGAAAATCAACTTTTTTGTTGAGAATTCAACAAAAATATTGACAACTAAACTCTCTAGAAACACTAAAAAACGCAGAATAAAGATGAAATCCGTATTCAAAAAACGGCTACGTTACTTTCGGGTTGGAAGGGAGGGGTTTATAAGTAACCCGAAATTGGTAATATAGTTTATGGGCGGCCTGTAATGAAACTGATAGAAACTGGGTAAGTCAAAATTTTTATATATTTGAGAAGAATTACTCAAGATTATATACAAATTTAAAACGACTTTCATAAAAAAAGTTATACCGAGAATCACAGCGGTTCTGTAGTTCAATTTTAGGTAAAAAAATTAGATTCAAAGGGGATTTCATTCATTATTAAAAACAACTTATATTATCTGGGTATCTCGTGAATTGCACGAAAATGTCCTCTGAATGTAGCGCATTTTGTCAGCAGCATTCTCAAATACTATGTACTTATTTTTGTATAAAAAAATTTTTTAGCTTGCTTTGAAAAATTTATTAAACACTTCAGCATTTTCTACTGATGAAATACGGGACAACTGAAAAATCCCGAAAAATAAAATTCAGGACACTGTGAAAATCCCGAAGAAGAAAATATTCGAAACGAAAAATTCCCGGTATCATAAAATTGCTGACAAAAATTCCCCAATTGGAAAATTCTCGAATAATAAAATTCCTGACAGCTTATAATATTATACTAAATTTGACAGTTCCCAAATCTAAACATTTAAAAATTGTCTTGGTAATAAGTGCAAAATAAAAAAATATAAAAATATAAAATCTTGAAAATATATGTCCATCTAATAAGAGTATTTTAGTTTATTTATTAATCAACAGTTCTTTAATTGCTTAAATTCGGGGAGTTTATGATATTGGCAATATGTATTTCGAAAATTTTCTATTATCGGGAATTTTCAAATTCAATAATATCATAATCTTTTGGAAACGTCATTATTTGAGAATTCTAAATTCTCTTCAATTTTCTAATTTCCGGGAATTTTCGAATATTTTTTTTTCGGGATTTTTCAATCGTCTCTTCTAAACACTTTATCATCCTACGTCAAAGAAGGACAATTTTTTGTGTGCAAAAATTATAAATTATTGTATACTTTCTAGCAAAATATTAAAATTCCAATAAAATACAACAAATACAACAATATACCACCATATAAAAACATTTTCTTAAATTAATTTCTGTGAAATTTTGGATAACAAACAAAAACTACATAATAAGGGTTCTAAGTTTTTAAAATGGTTTGGATATCAGCTCATCATGACCTTTTTTAAAATTACCTAACTAAATTTTATATTTGATGCAATTACCAATGGAGACCGAATTTTCTAAAACCCTCCATTCTACAGATTCATTTTCCTGGTTTAAAATGTACATGAAATACATAGTTATAGACCCTGAAATATTATTTTTACTCCTCAAATGAATTTAACTAACCTGAGATATCGTTATTTTATTTACTACATTCTCTTCTCAATGGGAAGTTATTGGTTTTATGTAAAAATTGACTTTCGCGGACTTTATCGAAGCTCGATGTTTTCTAACTCAGTGATTGAGGAATTCTCTCTCTTTTTTCGTTTTGTTGTACATTTATTGTACATTTGTCTCTAATGAGCCATAAAGTGGGTAGTTTCGAAGTCTATTTTTGATTTGTGGTTTTTTTATGTTCTTTTTTAGTACATAAAAACTTTCATAAGAAAGTAATTTCATTTCGATCCTTAAGAAAAAAAATGGAATTCACATCGGTGTCTGTCTGTCGTCGTTGTTGTCATCGTCTGTGAACACGATGTTTTTCAAAGGAATTATCTGATTGGATTCTGGTTTTATCGATCGAGAATGCTTTTTGGAAAATTAAAAATTCCATTTTCCAGCAATACTATACGCGGTATGAAAAAAATGTTAAGAAGCAAAATTGTTCATTTCAAAAAGATCTACAAATTCGACTTTCCGGTAAAACTAAACGAGATAAGAATAAAATGTCGGAAAACAAAATTATTCAGTACAAAAAGATGTACAAATTTTCCTGACACTATTTTTTTGATAAGACACATACTTTTTTGTTTTAATCGTGAAAAATTTTATTAAAAATTAGAAACCCCACTTTCTGGCAAAATTATACGAAATAAGAAAAAAAAAGTTAGAAACTCAAAATTATTATTCTCAAATAGATTTACAAATTTTCTTGTAATCATATTTTAATTAAACGCATAGTTTTTCAGTTAATCCTGAACTATAATATTGAAACTAAAAAATTCCAATTAATGGAAAAACGCCACAAGATACGATAAAATGTTTAAGGGCAAAATTTTGCACCTGAAACCGAAACTTCATTAATTAATCAGACTTTACTTTCATCGAATTTAAAATTTAAAAAAAATAAATACACTAATTTAATTTGTAAAGAAATAAACATAATTAATTAAGGAAATGAAGGTACAGAAATTGATATAACATACATTTATCGTAATAGAGTTCAACGTAAAATACAAAACTTCGCGTTTTGGACATACACTTATCTCGCGTAACTGTGCCGGCGTCGGGTCTGGTGTACACAGTAACGGGGGCTTTCAAAATCTAGTTTCAACCGGACTTAGAGCGACGAGTGAGTAAACTCTCAGGACCGCATATACAGTCTCTGAATCCGGCACCTTAGTATCTTCATAATCTTTCAAAAAATATCAAAACATCGATGCAAATGTATTGATACAGCACATAATACATAATTAGTAATTAATCATGTAATTAAATATAATGAGCCATTCATAAAATTCAAATTGATTACCATTATGATAGAAAGTATATCTCTACTGATAAATTACTTGAAGTACAATAGAACAGCATTAACAATTTATGCTGTAGCAATTAAAAAATGAGCAAAACAAATTGATACAAAAATATAAATAAATATAAATGAAGTATATTCATTTATCGATTCTGTTGAACTATCATAGCAGAAGGTCATTGGTGAAATATTTGTAGTTAATTCTGCTGAAAAAGTTGAACCTATGTAATTAAAAATGCCTTGATTTCGTTTTTGTTTATTGAATTGTTATGAACAATTATAAATTAATGTTTAACGTCCTCTTATTTTAAGTTAACATCATTTTATTCTCATTTTCTTCTGAAAATATTGGTCTAGTGCATTTTCATGTGACAAAGAAGATATAATTTTTGTTCACTAATTTATTTATAACAATTTGAGTTTTTGTTTTATTAAATTAATACTACTGGACATCATTTTTAATGAGTTTTTGTCTCGACGTGGGCCATTTTCGATAAAATAAATTTTTTTTTTACTAAATTGCAGTCTTGAAAAGTCAGAAATTTTTTTTTTCATTTTGTTTATCAAATAAAATTTCTTCGGGAAAATTTCCAAAAAAGTCCTTCATTATAATGATGCGGAATTTAGAACTTTTCAATTAAAATAAAACGTCCAAATCGGATCAGTAGTTTAGTCTAAAAATTGATTTTTCCACAGACGCTTTTTTGCCCCACTGTGGAGCGCCTAGCGCAAAGTAAATACATTATCGAGCGCGAAGCGCGAGACTCGACAGACGCGCTCAAATTTGCGAGCCAAGCGAGTCGTGCGCGTAGCGCACGATAAGAATGTGCCCACGTAGCGGGCAGATGCAACATATCAAAAGTTAACCCATTTCTTCAGACTAAAAATTTTTTGGATTTGGATTGGATTTGATGGGATTGGATTGGGAGTCAGGTTTGGAGTGGATTTGATTGTATTGGATTGGGGCTAGGCTTTGTATTGAGAGTTAAGTTTGGATTTGATTGTATTGGATCGAGGCTTGGGTTTGGATTGGATAGGTTGGAGGTTGACTTTAGATTGGATTGGGGGTTGGGGTTGGATCAGATTGGATTGGGTTGGATGGGACCGCTTTTGGGGGCTGGGTTAGATTGGATTGTATTGGGTTGAATTTGGGGTTGAGTTTGGATTAGGTTGGATCGGTTTGGATTGGATTGTATTTGTTTGGATTAGGGGTTGAGTTTGGGTTAGATTGGATGGGATTGGATTAGGGTTTGGGCTTGGAATTAATTGGATTGTGTTGGATTAGATTGGGTATTGTGTTTAAATTGGATTGGGCGTTGTATTTGGGTTGTATTGGATTGAGTTTGGTTGAATGGGATTAGATTGAAGGTTGGGTTTGGTTTGGATTGGACTGGGTTGGGGCTCGAGTTTGGAATAGGTTGGATAGGATTGGATTGGACGGAATTGGATAGGGAGTTGAGTTTGAATTGAATTGGGTTGTATGGGATTGGATTGGATTGGACTGAGGGATGGGTTCATCTTTGATTGGATTGTGAGTTGGGTTTGGATTGGAGGTGGGGTTTGGATTAGATTGGGTTGGGTTGAGTTGAGGGTTGAATTTGGATTAGGTTGGATCGGATTGGTTTTGGGGGCCAGGTTGGATTGGCTTGTATTGGGTTGAATTTAGAGTTGAGTTTGGATCAGGTTGGATGTGACTAGATCGTGGGTTGGGTTTGGTTCGAATTGGATTGTATTGAATTGGATTGGGGCTTGAGTTTAGATTAGGTTGGATGGGGTTAGATTAAGAGTTGAGTTTGGATTGTAATGGATTGGATTAGGGGTTGAGTTTGGGTTAGGTTGGATAAGAATGGATTAGAGGTTAGGCTTGGAATGGATTGCATTGTGTTGGGTGGGATCAGATTGGGTATTAAGTTTGGATTGGATTGGGATTTGCGTTCGGGTTGGGTTTGGTTTGGATTGGATTGGGGGTCGAGTTTGGAATAGGTTGGATAGGATTTGATTGGGGGTTGGACTTGGATTGGATAGGATTGGATTGTGTGTTGAGTTTGGATTGGATTGGGTTCGATAAGGTTGGGTTGGCGTTGGACTTGGATTGGATTGGGGGTTGGATTTGGATTGGATTGAGTTCTATGGGATTGGATTATGGCTGGGTTTGGATTGGATTGAGGGTTGGGTTTAGATTGGATTGGATTGGTTCGGGGGTTGGATTCGAGGTTGGGTGTGGATTGTATTGAATTTGACGTTTGGATTGGATTGAGGTTTGTGTTTGGATTGGATTGGGTTGAATGTGACGGGATTAGGGGTTGTGTTCGGATCGAGTTGTATTGGAATGGAGTTGGATTGTATTGTTTTAGTTTAGGGATTAGGTTTGGATTGGAATGGATTGGTTTGGGTTGGGTTGGGTTGAATGGGTTTGGATTGAAGGTTGGATTTCAGATTGGATTTGGGGTTGAGTATGGATTAGGTTGGATGGGATTGGATTGGGGGTTGGGTTTGGATTGGAGTGGGTTAAATGGGATTGAATTGAAGGTTGTGTTTGCATTGGATTGGGAGTTGGAATTTGATTGGATTGGATGGGGGGTTATGTTTGGACTGAGATCGGATTGGACTGGGGGTTGTGTTTGGATTGGATTGGATGGATTAGGGGTTGGGTTTGGATTGGATTGGTGATTAGAAATTGGGGTTGGGGTGGGTTGGGGATTGGTTTGGATTGGATTGGTGGTTTGGGTTGAATTAAATTGGCTTGGATGTAAGGTTTGGATTGGATTGTATTGGATGAGGGGTTTGAATATGATTGGATTGGATGGCATTGGACTGGGAGTTGCCTTTGGATTGAATTATATTGGATTCAAGCTTAGGTTTGGATTGGATTAGGATTAGATAGGGTTAGGGGCTCTGTTTGGAATCTATTGGCTTAGGGGTTAGGTTTGGATTGAATTTGATTGGCTTGGGACTTGGGTTTGGATTGAATTGGTTTGAGGGTTGGGATTGGATTAGACTACGGGTTGGATTTGGATTAGATTGTATTGGATGGGGGTTGGGTTTGGATAGGGTTGGATTGAGGGTTGGTGGTTGAGGCTGGTGGTTGAGGCTGGTGGTTGGGGGTTGATGGTCGAGGGTTCTGTGGTTGAGGGTTCCGAGGATGTGATTGGATTGGGGATTGGGATTGGATTGAATTGGTTTGGATGTTAGGTTTGGATTGGGTTGGATGGCGTTGGACTGGGGGTTGGCTTCGGTTTTGATTTTATTGGATTGGATTGGATCGGGGGCTGGGGTTGGATTGAGGTTAGATTGGTTGGGATTAGATTGTATTATGGGGTCGATTTGGATTTGTTGCCTTAGGGGTTAGGTTTGGATTGAATTGGTTTGTGGTTTGGGATTGGATTGGACTTGGAGTTGGGTTTAGATTGGATTGTATTGGACGGGGGGTTGGGTTTGGATTGGGTTGGGTTGAGGGCTAGTGGTTGGGGGTTCGGGGGATTGGATTGGATTGGATCTGATTGTATTGGATTTGATTGGATTGGATTGGATTCATGGTTGAGTTTAGATTGGATTGTATTGTTTTGGATTGGGAGTTGAGTTTGAATCAGATTGGATGTGATTAGATTGTGTGCTGGATTTTGATTGAATTGGATTGTATTGGGTTGAATTGGGGGTTGAGTTTGGATT
>JAUMHM010000048.1:408563-423267 GCA_032362435.1 Melikaiella ostensackeni
AGATTAGATTGTATTGGATGGGGGGGTTGGGTTCGGATTGGAGTGGGTTGAGGGTTGGTGGTTGGGGGTTGTTGGTTTGGGTTTCGGGGGATGTAATTAGATTTGATTGTATTGGATTGGATTCGATTGGATTGAATTGAATTGGATTTGATTCGATTCGATTTGATTGGATTGGCTTAGGGGTTAAGCTTGAATCGGATTTGATTGGATCGGATCTGGGGTTGGGTTTGTATTAGATTGGAACTTATGTTTGGATTGGATTGGTTTGGGGGTTGGGATTGGATTGGATTCTATCAAAGAATTAAAAAGGTTTAAATTAAAGTTTTGAATCACATACAATAAATCGAAAGTTACCCCAGTTCTTCGGGCTAAAAAGGTGTGAAAAATTACCAGAGCCAACCAGGCATTCCAGTAAATTGTTCCTGACAATTTTTCCACTCGTTCTTGCATCATGATCGTCAAGAAAATTGCGCGGAAGACTTTATTACTTCTACTATAGCATATATATGTAATATAAATCTACGGAATTTTGTCGTTGACAAAAGCGTCTCGAGAGCGCCTCCAGCATGAGGAATTTTCGCGTGTACGTCGAACATCCAATATATCGCTCCACTTATCAAACTTGGAAACCCCAAAGCACATATCCCAGATTTATAACTTATTCAAGTTTAATTATCAGCATTAAATTCCGCCCATAAAGCGAATACATCCAATCCATTTTATGTCCTGCGATATTTTCTCAGGAAACGATTGGAAAACAATCTTCTTTTTATTAGAAGAGAAAGATCAAGTTTATTTTGAGATTTAAAATGCAAGCACTTTCAAAATTGCAAGAGCCATGGTTGAAGTTGTAAATTTACGATTTTAAAATCAGCATTCACACTAAAAAGCTTCAAAATTTTTTAATAATAGAAAGCAAAATGGTAAAAAAAGCAGCGAAAATTCAATTCCAAAGCAAAAGAAAATATTCGTTCAAAGCTTTGAAAATTGGTGAGAATCAAAATTTTATCGTCCCACACATTTGTATCTCTAAAAAGGCTTCCATTTGATGCAAAAACAACTGGGAGTCTTTGTTAAATTTTTTTAACAACGGCAAGTACGTTCCCACGAGAGTTTAAGCACTCCCAAACATGAAAAATCGTATTTCCTCAAACAATGTATTAAATTTTTCTTCCTGGAAAATTATAAACAAACCCTGGAAACAGTAATAATATAAAAAAATGTAGAAAATTAAAACAGAGAGTGTCCACATATTGCGTGTCCCTCTGAAAGGGGAGGGGGTGTCTGCCCTAACGTCACAAAGTGTCACATAGACAGGGGGTCGCAAGGGTTTTGTAACACGTGACACTTTTCTGTTCAAATAATAAAATTTAAATCCGTGTCGATACATTAAAGACCAATATTAAGCTTAATTTTTTAAATCATATCACTGTTCTTCAATGAAAAAAAAATGTCTAAAGAATTTAATTCAAAATATTCTCATATTAATATCAAATATTTTTAACTCATTATTCATTGTTCGATTGACGATTATATAAAATTGCATTTATATTTCGTATTTAAAAATAAAGGGGAGGGTCAACTTCAGTGTCACATGACATTTTAAGGGGGGTTCACTGAAATGTCACAGATTGTCACAAGAGGGAGGGGTGAACAAAAAATCACTAGAAATAGCGTCACGTGATGTATAAGCGCTCTTAAAAATAAAAAACACTTCTAGAAATAAAAAACTACCCTTTTCAAAATTGCAAGAACGATTGTTCAAGATTGGGTGAAAGTTTCAGACGTCTAATTTAATAAATCCTTATTTTTTATTTTGCTATTGCACTAAAAATAGAGAAAAAGATTCCAAAAACATGTACTATACCTGTTTCAGCGATATTGACAATAATAAAGTACTTGTAAGCAAAAAAAAAAACATTTTTGCGGAAGATGTTAATGTTCTTACAAAACCGAACAATAGCGATTTCAATTTTACAGAATGTTTTTTGCTCTTTTGAAAAATTCCCATTTTCTTGGTTATCTAGTTCTGTACTGACACCCTTCAGTTAAACTTTTAAAAGGATTTTCTCACCCATAAGGATAATTTAGGAAAACTTTTTTATATCCAACTTTTTTTCGGTATTTATTCTATTTGTGAACGTACTTGCCGTTATCCGAAAAATTTAAGAAAAATTCTCAGTTGTTTCTACACCGAATGGAAGAATTTTGTGGGGTGCACTTTGCTTCCTCATAATGATTAAATAACAAAAGTATTAATTTGCTTTCTCATAGAGGAAGTATTACTGATTCTTCCACAACAAAAATATGGAGCAAATAATGCTTCAAAATCTCAGGGACTGTTCAATTCAAGAAATTACATGATTTTAGATACAGAGGCCTTCAAATTATAAATAATAATTAAAACAATTTTTTAAAATGATTTAACGGGATGGACTAGTTCTTTCGAAACTTCGAGAAGACTAGTCAAACTTATATAAAATATTTGACCACTCATCCCGAATTTCGGGACGGTGAGACATTTCGGAAAAAATATACAATATCAATCAGATTCAATCAAAGCTAAATTCAAATTGTAATAATTCTTCCTTAATTTAATTCATATTAATTTTTTCTTTTTTTAAGTACGTTTTTCATTTTATTTTCTTTTACTTTTTCTTTTAGAATTTTGATGTTCTTCGCCAGACATGAGTTTTTCTTCAAGTTCAAAATTACTTTCTTCAGACTTAATTTCTTCTTTTTATTTTGGCATTCTAACTTTTTCGTTTCACTTTTTGAAGACGAATTTTTAATTTCTTAAAGATCGAAATGAGACCTACCTCCTTATGAAAATTTTTTGTTTACTAAAAAAGAACACCCAAAAAGTTCATAAATTAAAAATAGACTTCGAGACTATCCGCTTTTCCGGCTCATTATATCCAAATGTGCAATAAATGTACAACAAAAATAAAAGAGACGGAGAAAAAGAAAGAGTCAATACTACCAACCTCTCACTCTTTCTTTTTTCCGTCTTTCTTATACTACTGGGGACCAACATGTTTCAAAACCGATTTGGACTTCATCATCAGGGTAATTTATAGGAATACTATAGTTATAAATAATGAAACATATGTTAATAAAATTCAAATATTACCGGAAAATGAAAATAAAAAATTTTTATTAACAAATGTTGTTTGATCAATCTTTCCATTTTGTTACTAAAATGAAAAATCTTTAATATCGAAATGAAACTCACTTTCTTATGAAAATTTCATTGTTCTAAAATGGAAAACACCAGAAAGTTCTGTGCGTTTATGCATTTCATAAGAAAGTGAATTTCATTTCGATCTTAAAGTTTTTTTATTTTAACAAGAAAATGGAAAGATTTAAAAAACAACATTTGATAATAAAAATTTTTTATTTTCATTTTCCGGTAATATTTGAATTTGATTAACATATGTTTCATTATTTATAACTATAGTTTTCCTATAAACCTTTTGTTGAAAAATTTTCTTTTTTTGTTGAGAAAAATAATGTTCTTAACTCAGAATGTAACTATCCCATTTTTGTTTGAAAATTGATATTTTCATCAGAAAATTGATCTTTTCTAGTTGAACATTCATCTATTTTATTGAAAATTCATCTTTTATGGTAGAAAGTTGATTTTCTTGGTTGAAATTCCATCTTTTTTGGTTAAAAATGCAACTTTTTGGTTGATAATGAATCTGTTTTTGTTGTAGATTCAAAAATTTATTTTTAATTAGTCTTTTGTGGTTGAATTCAGAAATTGTTTGGTTGAAATATCTGCTATTACATGTTTTGTTGATAATTCTCCTTTTTCGTTGAAAACTCAACTACTTGATTCAAAGTTGAACTATTTGGTAGTATAATATTCGTTTTTTTGGCTTAAAAATTCAACAATTTGGTATAAAATTGAACTATTCTGATGAAAATTAACGTTTTTGTTTATGTAGGTTCGAAATTTATATTTTTTGTTGAAGATTCAACTGTTTGGTTAAAAATTCATCTTTTTGATTCAAAATTATCTTTTTTGCTGTAAATTGATCTTTCCCGGTTTAAAAGTCAACTTTTTTCTAAAAGATTCGACTTTTTAGATTGAAAACTGAACTCTTTTATTGAAAATTTGTCTTTTTGTGTAGAAAATTCATCTTCCAGGTTGAAAATTCACCTATTTGGTTGAGGATCAAACTATTTAGTTAAAAATTTGTCTTTTTTTGTTTAATTTAGCTGGTTGAAAATTCATGTATGTTGTTGAAAATTCGTCTTTTGGTAGAAAATTTATCTTCTTGGTTGAAAATTCAACTATTTTTTTAAAGTCAAGTTTTTTGGTCAAAAATTCAACTGTTTCGTTAAAAATTCGTCCTTTGGAACTGAAAATTCATTTCTCATCGTAGAAAAGTCATGTTTCTTGGTTGAAAATTAACTTTTGTGTGGAAAGTTCAACTTTTCGAGATGACAAATTTACTGTCTTCTACAAAATTAGACTTCTCAGCTTGAAAATTCAAATATTTCTTTGAAAATGCATCTTTGTAGGTTGAAAATTCAACTTTTTGGATAAAGTCATATTTTTTAGTCGAGAATTCAATTTTTTTGATAAAATTTCGTCCTCTAAGATTGAAAATGAACTTTTTTGTTGAAAGTTTAACTTTTCGAATTGAAAGTTGGACTATTTGTTTGAAAATGCATTTTTGTAAGATGTAAGTTATTATTATTATTTTTTATAATTCTTCTTCTTTAGTTAAATATACATCTCTTTTGGTGTCTTGGACTGTAAAGTCGGATACTTGAATATTTTGCGTTATTCTTGACTCATCACCAAAGACATATTGGCGACTAAACACACTATAAATACGAAAAAACGCAGAATAAACATGAAATTCGTATTTATCCAACGGCTACTTTCTCTGAAAAAATTTTAAGACTTAGATTCTTTGATCGTCGGACATTTGGGCAAAAAGTGGATCAAAGAAATAAATTTCTTTGACTCAACGATAAGATTTTATGCATTGCAACTCTATTTTTTGCGCTCTATTTGTGCTGAGTAAAAAATATATTTATTCTTTCCTTTATTCTCAAAAATAAGAGACATTTGATGGCACCGAATGGGGTAATAAGAATAGATGCTTCATTTCTATTAGGATTTTTTTCCTTTTTTCACGTCTGTGCATTTCACGGTATTCTGGCCATAAAAATGGGAACGGATTAAGAATTGATTACGGATGAGCGTCCTCACGAAGGTGCACTCTGCGAATCTAAAAGGACAGGTCGTGCGAAAATGCAGGCAATAAATAAAGGGTCGGAGCTCAAAAGCAGGAAAAAGAAGCGCAACACGTAATACGAAATCCTCAGTTTTATTAGTCCCCATTGGAAGTTCAGCTAAAAAGGAGACAGTAAAGTGAAGAAAGGTTGAAAATTGTTAAGGGAAAATCTACTACCAGCAAGATATCAGTCTAAAATATTTAATCGTTCAGAAAGTTTTATTTTTATTTACTTATTAGGGTGGCTAGAAAAAAAGAGATTCTTTGATTTGTAGAAACATCCCCCAAATAAGGATTACATAATTTTGCTGAATTTTCAAATTCCCAAATGTGGAAAGATACCGGAAAAATAATTACGAATTTTCAAATTCCCAAAATTATCAAATTCCCGAAAAAAAATTTAATAGTACACTTCAGAATAAATACTTGAATTTTTTATATATAATGAGATTTTTCACGATCAAACAAAAACTATGTGTCTTATAAAAAAATAGTTTCTATCAAATTTGTAGATCTTTTTAAGGTTAACAATTTTGCTCTTAAAATTTTTTTTCCTATCTGGTACAGTTTTGCTGGAAAATGTTATTTTTTATTTTTAATGACAGTTGTACCGAGTAAAACAAAGACTAGCGTCCCATGAAAAAAATAGTCTGAATCAAATTTCTAGATCACACCGACGTAAAATCAATTTTTTCTCAATCAGTGAGTCCGAAAACGTTGAGATTTGATAAAATCCGCGAAAGTCAATTTTCACATAAAACCGATACCTTCTCATTGAGATGAAAATTTGAAAATTAATATCAAATGTTGTTTGATCAATTCCTCTATCTTTCTATTAATTGCAAAAATCTTTGTTTGGAACAATGCATGAATCTTACTTTTAATTTTTTATTTTTTAACCTCTCCCCTAATTATATCCATCCCGTTACCCAAATTTATATGAATTTCGATAAACTCCACAATTCCAAAAAGGAACAATCAAAGTAGACAAAATTCAACTTCCTGTGTAGAAAATTCAAAAATTATAATTAAGAAGACTCTCAGAAATTCCCAGACTTCTTTCAGAGAAGAAGTATTTACGAACAGGACAATTTTCCCTCCCCCTCTATGAGGAAGCACAGTGTTTATCAATTTCCATTGCTGATATTTTTTGGAAATCAGAGTTGACAAGTGAAAAAAAGACAATACAAGTGAAACAGACTTATTGTTCTGTAATAATAAAAGTGTCCAAAATTCAAAAACTCTAAGACTTGAAATTATATTACATATTATAATATTGAAAACATATTAATGTCAATTTCAAGCACACAATTGTAAAAGTTATTAATTTGTAATAATAATATGGATTTATTACTTCCATAAAAAGTCACTCATTTGTCATCATATAAAAAGGGAGGGAGCTTTATGATGAGTACTTACAGCGGAAAAGTTTCCAAATTGAGCAGATTCAGCTAAATGGCCTGCGCCATCTCTGATATCGGAAACGTCTCCTAAGTAAGCAGTTAATCGTCTCAGAAATTCTGAACGACGATTATTACGAGAAGTTTGTATTCTGAGATCTCCTTTCTCAAAATATAAATTGAATTTCTTCTTCATTTGCTTCATTTGCTTCCTTTATTGCTGATTCGTAAAAGCAGTCTCTTCTGTTTATCGTTGACATCAACAAAAACAACTTTTGAGCAAAACAATTATTTTTCTGATCAAATAATACTAATCAAAGTTATTCTAAATTCTGAAAAACAATCATTATTATATGATGAATTACTTAGTCTCTTGTATTTTACATTAGATTACGTACAGAATACACTTTCAAACGACAAATTACAAATTGAATATAGGATCAAGGACGTTCAGGATTCTGTACGTTGCGCAAGTGACCGATTAATTAATCTCTTTTTTTTTCTCCCTAACAGGTTTCCTCGGGAGCAGCAAACCTTGCCGAATCACTTTTACTTCACCGATTACGAACGACACACAGCTGAGATAGCTGCCTTCCACCTGGACAGGTGAGATTACCAGAAATGTTAAAAATATTTATATTCAGTTAAATGTAATAATAATAATAATAATAATAATAATAATAATAATAATAGTCCCCTGCACAGTCATCCTAAATTTCTGAAATATTTTTCAATATTTTCCATCCCCTTCATAGGATCACGTTTTCACCTTTGCATTTCATTTAGTCAATAATTGTTCGAATGAATATTTCGGAGATTATTCCACTAGGGTGGTTTCTACCGAATAAAACTTCTTCAATTTCATTTATTTCTCTGCTAATTCATCATTTCATTGTTATTTTTTATGTGGAAGCTTATTTTTATTTCAAAAGTAATTCAAAAACAATTAAATACCAAACATGATTTTTTCTATTGTTTTCTAGACTTCTGGGATTTCGCAGAGCCATGCCAGTGACTGGAAGGCGATTGAACATGACGACAGAAATCTATCAAATTACGACTGGGGATATTTTGAAAACGTTTTTCATCAGTCCAGCGGGCAATCTCTGTCTACATGGTCGATGTACTTACTACTGCGATACCTCTCATGCAGTCTGTGGCAATCCGGATTTGCTGGAGGGCAGCTTTGCTGCTTTTCTGCCCGATAAGGAAATGGCGAGCAGGAAAGTCTGGCGGCATCCTTGGAGGAGGAGTTATCATAAACGCAGAAAAGCTCAGTGGGAAGAAGGCAAGTCTCCAGTTTTTTAAATAAAATTTATTCAAATAGAAACCTTCCAATCTATCTCTCTATATTATAAGAAGATCTCGCATCCCTCGCCCCTCAACTCCTGCAACTCTCACAAACCCTGCCTCTTAACCCCTGCAACCCTTTTTAGACCCCTCCATCCTTGCAACACTCCTTACAATCCTTGCTCCTTAACCCATTCAACCCTCCTTACAACCCCTTAACCCTTGCAATCTTTCTTACATCCCTTGCCCTTTTACCACTGCTCCTTAATTCCTGCAATCCTTCTCAAACCTCTTGACCTCTAACTCCTGCAACTCTCGCAACGCTCTGTTCCTAAGCCCCTGCGAGCCTCCTTACAACCACTTGCCCGCTTAACCCATGCAACCCTCCTCACAAACCCTCCCTTCGCCCCTGAAACTTTTCTTGCAACCCCCTGTCCCTCAACCTCTGCAACCCTTCTTACAACTCTTGCCCCTTAACCCATACACTTTTTACAACAACTGCCACTTAATCCCTGCTATCCCATTTGCACTTCTTACCTCTCAACTCTTGCACTCCTGCAACCCTTCTTACATTTTTTGCCCCTTAACCCATCAACACTCCTAAAAACTCCTTCCCCTCAACCACTGCAATCCTTCTTACAACTGTTGCCCCTTAATCGCTGCATTCCTCACAACCCCTGCCCCTTAACCCTTGCAACCCTCCTTAGAACCCCTGCCCCTTGACCCATGCAACCCTCCTCACAACTGCCCCTTAACAGCTGCAACTTTACTTACACCTTTAACCTTGTCGACGAATTTCTAATCAATTCTGTTGAATGAAAGAAGTCTTTAGAGCGCGAAATGACGAAGACATGCATCTAATTATTAAATTTGTTTATAACATTAAAATTTGATTTGGATTTTTTAAAAATTGTAATTAACCAATGTCTTTACGTATATTGAAAAAGTGGATAAAGTCGCTCACCAACAAATTCGCTCCAAATAAACTTCAAAATAAAGTTTGACAGCTCTACTAATTAAAACAAACAATAATTTTTTTCCCTAGGAAATTTGAAACTCAATTATGAAATATAAATTTTGAGATGAGCGACTTTACCCCGGCTTACGGTATTCCGAAGAAAAAAATGAAAAATAAAGTCTCCAATTATTTTTCGTTTTGAAATACCACTTTTACTTACCAATTTGTTGATAAAAAAATAAACAAATTTTCTAGAAGGTATCTTGCTGATTATTAACTTTAAGGAGCGCCTTTACTGATTTCATAATGTTTTACATATATATCTATATAAGGTTTTTTTTATCTTGAGACATCGAAATATCTTGAGAAATACACATCCACCGAAAAAATTTTCCATAATAAAAAGTTTTCATTTTCGAGGAGGAAAAGCGAAGCCCCCAAAATTTAGCCTACACTCAACCACCTGAGGGCGGAAGGAGGGGTAACTTTGAAATTTCAAATGGAAACCTATACTTTTTATTGCAGATCCAGATTCTCCATTAAAAAATACGTAAGTTTCATTCGAAAATTTTTTTTCAATTTGCGCCAGATGGCGATGCATTTGCAAAAAATGACGTTGTTCACTATTCAAGGAATGCGCTTCCAAACGAAAGTAAAACGAAGAATCTCATTTCTTCATTTTATTTAAATAAAACAAAAAAAAATTGAAAGACTTTACATTAATTTCCCCAGCATTTTTAATATGTTTTTGAATGGCGTAAAGTGAAGAAAGGTTGAAAATTGTTAAGGGAAAATCTACTACCAGCAAGATATCAGTCTAAAATATTTAATCGTTCAGAAAGTTTTATTTTTATTTACTTATTAGGGTGGCTAGAAAAAAAGAGATTCTTTGATTTGTAGAAACATCCCCCAAATAAGGATTACATAATTTTGCTGAATTTTCAAATTCCCAAATGTGGAAAGATACCGGAAAAATAATTACGAATTTTCAAATTCCCAAAATTATCAAATTCCCGAAATAATTTCCCCAGCATTTTTAATATGTTTTTGAATGGCGCCAGATACAGGATTTGGAATGCGGGAGTCGCATCCACATTCCACCCCCGGTGAACAACCCTCGGTTGCACGAATCGAAAAAAAATTTTCCAATAAAACTTACGTATTTTTTAATGGAGAATCTGAATCTACAATAAAAAATATAGGTTCCCATTTGAAATTTCAAAGTCCCCCCCCCCCATACCGCCCTACGGGGATGGGGTATGCGGTAAATTTTTGCGGAGCCGCCTTTCCCCCTTGAAAATAAAAAGTTTTTCTTACGGACATTTTTTTCGATGTATGCGTGTTTCTTGAGATACTATATTTCGGTGTCTTAAGATAAAAAAGCACCCTGTATATGACTAGTTGCAAAAAATCGGATCGTTTGTTCAAAAAAAAATGTCAATTTTCTTGTAAAATAAAAAAAAAATAAAAATGTTCAGGCGAATGCGAGTACTTGTAATAAAAATCCGGCTGCATACGGTAGGGGATTTGCGAGAATAAAAAACCTGCAGCATCAAGTACAGTCAGGCATTAGCTGGAGGCTTATTGAGAGTTGGGATATTTGGGATAATTGAGGTACTCGGGTTTAAGTTAAAGGGTTAACGTTTGTCGATCTCCTGTGGTGCGGGGAATTTAGATACAGTTAATAAGGTTGGACTCTCTATGTATAAACGTCCAAAAAGTATATACGTGTGAGTAATGAAATAATTTTTTTTTAAATAATGTAAACATTTTTCTCTTTCGAATTTCAGATTCCGACTACTGTTCTCTAATTAAAGAGATTCCTCCCTACAACGAAGGCCACAGACTCTTGGATCTAATGGACATGGCTGTTCTGGATTTCCTCATGGGAAACATGGACAGACATCACTACGAAACTTTTAAGCTCTTTGGAAACGACACGTTTCCCTTGCACGTCGACCATGGTCGAGGTTTTGGAAAACCATTTCATGATGAAATCAGCTGCTTAACTCCACTCCTGCAATGCTGCATGATAAGGCAAACCACCCTTGCGACTTTACTGAGGTCAGCAATCAAGTTACTTTACAATCAACTAGCAATATTATCTGCGCGCGGAAATCATTGCATTGCTAATTATTATTAAACCAGTATAAAATAAGATTTCTATGATTCCAGTTTTAAATTGTACTGTCTAATCACTTTAAAAAAATACTTTGAGAGACATTGAGTTTGAAATGTTCACTTCAAAGCATTATCAAACTTAAAATAATTCATTATTAAATGTCTAGTTCTTGCATGGCTTTATTTTCAAGGCAAATTTTCTTAATTTTTTCACAGGTTAATTTGGAAAAGGGCTTGGAAAATTCGAAACCTACTTTAAAAATATTCAGTTTTTAATACTTTTTCGGAATCTTTCAATCGTGCAAAATTTCAATTGAAACTTATTATATATGTACGTCTATATTAAAACTGCCTACTTTTTCGCTTGTCAATAAGGGCTTGACAAGCGACAAAGTTGGCTGTTTTAATATGAACGTACACATATAGTGAAGTAATTAAATTTCATATAATTACAAGTATCAAATTAGTAATTTTGAATGTTTTTTTCCGCCATTTTTAATTTTAATGTTATTAAACCACTGATATCAAATAAGAAAAAATGTAACGTGGCAAATTTGCGGAATATGATGCGTGTGCGAAAGCTTGATATTTTATGTGTACCTGAAACGGAGAAGATTGGATTCAAAATTTGAAAGATTGAAAGTAGACTAGAAATGTATTCAGGAGTAGGTAATAAATCACATAGTCGTCGGAGAGTCGGCCTGATTATGATTCAGAGAGCAAAATAGCATGTCAAAAAGTATGAATCTATATCTCCTAGTTTATTATGGGTTAGAATGAAAGTGGGAATCAGAATGATATTTAATATAGAATGCTACGATCCAGTTGGTGGTGACAGTAGTGATGGAAAAGATACCTTCTTAGACTCGTTAAAGGATATTATAGGTACTTGCCATCTTGGGGAAAGAATCATTTTACTCGGAGATGTGAATGACTGGGTTTGGTGTACAACGCGAAGGTACCGATATGGTACTTGGTCATTTCGGATACCTAAAAACGAACAGTAGCGAGACGAAATTGATTAGCTTATGTTTAGAAAAAGGCTTGTTTATTACAAAAACTTGGTTCAGACATAAAATGATCCACATGTATACTTGGTGCAGAGGCGAAAGCCACAGTATGATTCACTTTGTTGTAGTGGATGAGAGACTGAGAGGGCTAGTAAGAGGTACACGGGTTATGAGAGGTTCTGAATGTGGAACGGATGAATACCTCATATTTTTTTCAAATGAACCAAGCTCAAGGATGGAGGAGAAGAAGAATTAATAATAAGTCGAAGCAGATGCGAGTTAAAATATAGAATTTACAGAAACCAAATGTACAAATAGTATATCGTTAAAAGCTAAATAAATATTAAGGTCATCATAGAGGAGATTGGAAGACAGAATAAGAGAATTAGAGAAAAAGCAAGCGTACTCGAGAAAGCTGAATATTGAAGATCTTAACTATGAGTAGTGTAATAGAATAGAAAATGATTATAGGGATAAAAACAGAAAAGAAAAGAAAACAGGGATAAAGTCAAAGCGGAAGAGAATTAAAAAATGCTAAATTATAATGAAGGAAATAAGAAATCATTTGGGAAATGGGTTAGGGAGATTAGGAAAGGAAGTAGTAGCACTGAGCTAGTGGGAAAGTTCCAAATGATTGGAGAAAGGCTATTATCGTTCCACGCTGCAAGGGAAAGAGTGATAAGAAAGGTGACTGTACTAATTATAGAGCGATAAGCATACTAAATACCGTGGGCAAAATATTTACCAAAATACTTATTGGTAAGGTCATGGGAATAACTGAAGAAAAAAATCTAGGGAGTCCAATGTCGACTTATGCCAGGGAGATCATGTACGGATCAGATATTCATCTTAAGACAGATCGTGGAAAGAAGTTTGAGAGCGAACAGAAATGCTTTTTGTGCATTTATTGATCTGGAAAAAACTTTCGATAAGGTGTATAGAACTAAACTTTGGAAAGTTCGGTAAGAGTATGGAGTGAATGATTGGCTTCTGAAAACAATTAGAGCAAAATATCGTCCATCTAGTTACATAAGGTCGTAAGCCACAAAAAATGTCAACCTTATTCTGACATGAATTTTTTGTTATGGTGCAAAAGTTATGACTTAGTGAATTTATTAGAAACAATTCTTTGGCTCATAGATCTCTAAGTATTTTCGTCGATATGGACAATCTTGTAAAAACCTAATCCTAATACCAGTTTTTTGTTTCTAAAGTAGAATTATTATCATTGTGACTTACGACCTTATACCAGTAGATGGACGATATAATGGTAGTGAAGCGAGTGTAAGAGTAAATGGTCAACTGAGCGATTGGTTTAATTTTAAGCAGTGCATTAAGCAAGGCTACGTTATATCCTCCTGGATTTTCAATATATACGTGGACAAATGTCTGAGAATGTCTCTTTTAAATGAAGAAGATGTTGATCTCGGAACAGTAGAAGTGCGTGGACTGACGTTTGCTGATGATAAGGTTGTTACAGCAGAATCAGTCGATGGCTTGCAGAGAATGATGATCAGACTGAATACCAGCGTGAAGAGTATGGGTCTTGAAATCAACCTGAAAGAAAAAAATTATTGTGTTTGGAAGAAGGGGTGAGAAAGCAGTATGCAAAATTGCCTTGAAGGAAGAGAGGATAGAACAAGTTGATGATTTCGTATAACTCGGAAGTTCATTCACTGCTGATAAAAAGATAGATGCAGAGATATCTAGACGTATAAATGAGGGTAGAATGATTATTGGCAGTGTACGAGCCATTACTGGGAGTAAAAATGTAACGAATAAAGCTAAAATTGAAATGTATAATTCCGTGCTCGTACACACTGTGTTGTATGCTAGATAGACCTGGACTTATCAAGAAAGGGATAGGAGTGAAGTGAACGCGATTGATATGCAATTCCGGCAGAATATATGCGGTAATACGATAGTGAACAATGTCAGTAATGAGTGGGTTCTCAAAGAATGTGGTTTAGAAGAAACAGTGATTGACAAGATCAAAAGAAATTTGCTGAAATGGTTTGGTCATCTTGAGATAACTAATGTAGGATGTTTAACGAAGCAAGTGTACTTAGGTATGGTGAATGATAACGTTCGCAGAGGTAGACCGAAGAGAGAATGGTTGGAATGTGTAAGACTCTAAAGCGGAGAGTAATATGAAGCGTCGTAGAAACATAAGAGGTCGCATGAAAAAATATATTGATGTAAAGGAAGCAAAAGATGTATGCAACAGTAGGGATGTATGGGGGCAATTGTTTATAAGAAGAAGAGTCATGTCTGAAACGAAATATTCTGAATACTTACGGGCCCATTGAAGAGCTTTGCTTAGTGGATGTGGTTGGGATAAAGTGTATGGATGTTCCTATGGGTTTATCAGTTATTTTGAGTATTTGTGTGTTAATTGTTTTGTGTTGAATCGTTTGTGTGTGAATCAATTTGTGAATCGTACGTAACGATGTATAATGGCTCTGTGAAGCTCTTCATCTGGGATAATTGCTAGAAAGATTGATCAGCGACCCGTGTCGGAGCGTTGTTATGGGACGAGTGTGTCAAGCTAAACGCGACTTCTAGCCTTCTCCTACACATTCCTTACTTACCCTTACCATTTAAATTCCTCGATCCCCGCTAGTATAACAAGGCTAGAACCGAACGAGTTACACTTACCCCGAAAAG
>JAUMHM010000048.1:428836-451151 GCA_032362435.1 Melikaiella ostensackeni
CACCCTATGACTTACAAAATGGCAACTATCATGATTACTACCAATGGAGGTTACGTGTTTTTATATAAAGGATTATTGTAAAATTTGAAAAAATTCTGATATTATAATCATATTACTTTTATTTAAAAAAAAAAATTAATTCGTATCAATTCGAAAATTTATAATTCGCCGTGAAATACTCAAATAATAATTAGTAAGACTTTGAAATAGGTGCAAATAAAAGAATCCAGTCATTTTTTCCAAATTCTATGACTTTTCCTGGTTTTCAAGAACTTTTTCAAAATTCTATGAGTTTTCCAGATCTTCCAGGTCTTCCAGGTTTCATAGCAACACTAGCAGCCTTGCATACTCTTTCTCGTAAAATCACAGCTACCTTTTTTTTTACTTTTCACTCCACATTGACTTTTGCACTTTGTCCAATGTACCAGAAACTCATATTTTATCTCCCCATAGAATATGTGATATAGAAAAAGATAAATCTTTCCATGTAATGGAAAAGAATATTTTTATTCAAAATTATATATGTGAATTGCAATTTCAATTCGAATTTCACTCTACTTGATATTCAAAATCCTCTCGCAAGCTCATTTCACTTAAGGAATGTGTTAAACATTCATCTGGAAAAAATACAACTAAACGAAGGTCAGAAATTCAAAAGTTGTGATAATTTCTTTTTCCAGAATTTTGAATAAAGCTGGAAATAAAAATCATTGAATATTTTTTAAAAAGTTTTTTTCTAAAAACCTTTTATTTTTCACTTTTTTTAATTTGTCGCAAACAACGAATTTAATTTCCAGTCTCAAAACAGAAATCGTGTTGTTAATCAACTCTTTTTGACAGCGATACGGGTCGCGTCTATGACGTGAAACAATTTATTCCGCACCTGAATTTTCCCACGTATTATGGAAATATCCCCAAGTGAGGTGTTTGGATACGTGTTTATCAGTCTTCTAACACAAACATAAATTTTTAGAAAAATAGGTACAATATGTAGAAGTCCAATTTGAGTATTGTTTCATTAACTTCATGTATTATTTATAGAATTAACTAGTACCATTTTTATTGAACTCGTTGCTTGTTATTTTTTAACGCGTTACTGTCTTCACTCAAAAAAATATATTTTTCGATTCAAAAAAATATATTGATTTGCTCTCAGTCAAAGAAAAGCTTCTTTGATTGAAAGAAATTTCTTTTGCTTTAATGAAGTCAAAGAAATGGCTCAAAGAAATGGTTTTTGTTCCAGTGACAATTTTTCTTTAATTTAAAATGATTTTTTTCATTTTGAAGTTATTTTGGGTGAAATCGAAAAAATTATGTTCAAGAAACGTTTCTTTAATCGTAGACAAATATTTTTCTGAGTGTTTTTAAATCAACGTTAATTAAAGCGCATTACTTTCAAGTTGTTTACTTTCCAGGTTTGCTAAAGAGCTGTAAGACCTGGAAAGGTCATGAAATTTTGAAAAAGTTTTGGAAAACCTTGAAATGATATGGATTTTGAGAAAATGACTGAAATTTGTTTAGTCGCACCTGTTTCGCAGTCTTAATAATTATTTTAATACTTTACCGCGAATTCGCTACCGCAATATGATTTTTCACTAATAAGAATAATATGAATATAATTCTATAATCTTTGCCTCTCATAGAGTAAGCTTTGTAGTCGTAACAGTTTGAAATATTTTAAAAATGATTTAATTAAACGTATCGAAGTTGACGAATGTCACATCGTTCTCAGCAATTGTCCGAATAACACGATAATTTAAAGACGGTTGTAGATAAATCAATAGAATGCGAAGGGCTTATTTTGAGCACTAATATCTCAAAACTAGCACAAGGATTTTGCAAAATATCGAATTTTACATTTATATATATTAATTGTGTTCTGAGCTGTAATTCTTCAAATTATCATCATTTAAAGCTGATGTAAGGAAAAAAAAGATTTCTTGTGTCGAGACGAATCGATTGACCTACAGCAATTATAAATTTTGTCGAAGAATGGGCAAGTTATAATAATTTCTAATATTATACAATTGGTTTTTGAACTATAACTTTTTAAATTATTATAATAAGAAAGAAAAAATTCCTTCTGTCGAGACAAATCGATTGACCTATAGTATTATTAAATTTTGTTGGAGAGTGAGAAAGTTATAATCATTTTTAATCTTACAAAATTGATTCTTAAACTATATAACTCCTGAAATTATCATTATTCAAAGCTAAAGTACGAAAAAGAAAAACACCTTGTGTCGAGACGAATTGATTGACCTATCATTTATGATTTACCATTAATGCTTCCTCGATGTGGAAGCAGATACGTTTTCTCTTTAATCATAATAAGGAAGCAACGTTATCATCAAATGAGCACCATAAAATTATAAATACAAGCAAAGGGAAACTCGCGAGAATGAATTCACAGTTAATTTAAATTTTATGATAATATAATTGAGAATCGTTTAAAATTCAATTGCAAAGCCATTTGCATTGATTAATAATTGTGCAATTTTGAACTGGAAATATGTTTGATACTCGGAATATGATCAAAAATTTGTTTTTTGTTTTTAGAGGCCACCCTGAAATATTTTAGATTTATGTTGATTTTTTATTTTTTATTATTGTACAATAATTTCAATAAATAATTTTAATGATTCAACAATTTCGAATTAAAATCCTTCCGAATCGATGATAGTTTCAAATTCAAATATTAAAAATGTGAGGACGATTTGACTAGTAAATCTTTCAAAATTGCAAAACTTTATTTTGAAAGCCTTGGCAGTCAGTTTCAAACATAATAATGTAAGATTTAAATATTCTGAATTGTATGGTTTCAATTTCAGTCAGTTTCAAGTTCAATAATTTTGGACTTAAATATTCTCAATTGTTTGGTTTCAATTTTAATCGTACAAAGTTGTCTGGATTTTTAATTCTTCGAAATCATAGAATATCAAATTGAAAGACGTAATAGTTGCACAATGTTCAATTCAGAGGATTTTTAATTAACCAGGTTTCAATAAAATGCCTCCAGAATAAATTCAACACAGTCAAAAATTAAGAAAATAATTTGTCAAATTCAAGCCTTAAAAATGAAAAGATTTTAGAACTAGGCATTGAAAATTGATTTTTTTCCAAAATATTAAACATTTCGAACTTAACTTTGAAAAAAAAACAATTTCGAATCCAAAGGCTTCAAACTGTGCATATTTATTATTATGCATATTGTAGTACATTTTATTGAGTGTATTCTTTTATTCAATTTCTAATTTTTAATGTAACATCTTAAAATCGTCCGATTTTTGGTTAAAGATTTGAAAAATGAATCATTTAAAGTTAAAAGATATTTGATGGGAAGATTTTGGGAATGAATAATAATTCTAAATCAAATATTAAAAATCCGACGATTTGAAATTATAAAGTTGAAAACTGTGTTGTTTAAAATAAGAGTAGATAAAAATTAAACTATCTGAAATTCACACCTCAGTATTTAAATAATTTCTCTAATTTTGAATGATTACAATTTTGAAGTTCTGAATTTTCATGTTGAACACTGAATTTTTAATTTTTCCGTTTTATAAGTTTGAATTTTGCAATTGAAATTAAAATTGCTCATTTCTAAACGACTTAAATTTACTTAAAATTATTGAAATCTGAAAGGATTTGAGTATAAAAAAGTTTTAATATCACAATTCTTGGAAATTAAAATTTTTCCAGTTTTAAACGAAGTTCAGATTCGTTTAAGTTCCAACGTTCTGTAGTAGAAATTTTTCCATTTTTAATGTTTGCCATTCAAAATTACTTCATTTCGAACGTTTTCTCAGAATAATTAAATTTTAAAGGTTCACAATGGAAAATTTTTCCAAAGCTTTGACTTCGAAACATTCAATGTAATTTTCAATTTCAAATTGTCAAATTTTAATCGCTTCGAATTGAAAATTTTTTAAATTCCAAAATTTTGTCATTTTAAATTATGAAATTTTGAATGTTTTTAATTAGGAATAATACAACTTCAATTTTTTTGAATCTTAAATGATCCAATTTTCAAAATTCTAATCTGAAATTAATCAATTTTGAACGTTTTGAATTAGAAATTATACAATTTCAACTTCCTTCCAATGAAATTGTTCAATTTTCAAAATTTTAGACTGAAATTTTTCAATTTTGAGAGCTTCTGATTTAAAATGTTTCAATTTTAAACGCTTCTATTTAGAAAGGTTACAAGTTCCATTTCCTTGCATTGCATTCGAAGTATAGTCCTTTTTCCAAAATTTTACCTAATCTAAAATTGTTTGATTTTGGATCGTTTTCAATTCGAAATCGTTCAATGTATTTTTTTGAATTTCAAACGCTTCCAATTCGAAATTATTAGTTAATGTTCCAAAAATGTTTGAAACATTGAATATTCAAAAATTGGTTTAGTAATAGATTTTTAGATTGTTTCCATTTTTGATGTTAGGAAATAAAAACCCAGGGACGTGTTCAGTAATATTATTGAATAATCATTTGCAATGATTAATAATTGTTCAAGAAATTGATGGTAAATCAGCCTGCGACCAGTAAATGTGTTAAAATTAAACGGAATTGACAGGATTTCTCAAAAAGTAGGCTGCAATTTTTTCAAAATTGGACCTGAAAAATCTGAAAAAGTCATGGAATTTTGAAACCGTACTTCCGTAGCAACCCTAGTTTCGAACACCGAATTTAAATTTAAATCAAATTTACCGAATGACATTTTATTTTAATTAATAATTTCTAATTGATTGCAGATTCAAATAAATTCTAATTGTTAAAGAATTGGAAAGGGACCCCCCTTCAAAAGTTATTCTACTTTCCCTGGAAAGGGGAAACCCCCTATGTACTGTTTATTATTTTGCATGTTGTTTACCTTCTCTTTTATGATTCATTATATTGTATTTTCACATTAGATTGATTCTTAAACAAATTTATTGAATTTTAACAGATAAAAAAAAATTGTAAAAATATTAATTTTAATTCAATTAATACAGTAGAGCTTTAACAGGGACATAAACTAAATGTTATCAACTACATTCGTCAAAACAGTAAATACTAAACTGTATAAAATTGAACATAAACACTTTTCCTAATTTTTTTCTAAACATTGACTAAAATTATCATTTTAAACTTACAAATGATTCAAGTATTTATATTCATGATCAAAATTGAGAACACATGAAATGTAAATATTTCATACCATCATTTTGTAAAAAAACATTGCGTTTTATTTAAAATAATAAACCAATCAATTCAAAAAACATTTTGTAGAAAAACATTTCATTTATTGTTTGAAATAATATAAATGATTACATTAACAAATTTGTTAATATTTGCATTCAAGTTCAAGTGAGGTGCTGAATTGATTTACACTAAACATTCTTTACTTTTAGGGTGCTAGGAGTTAAGAGATAGGGGGTGCAAAGAAGGATTGCAGTGGTTAAGATGCAGGTGTGTAAGGAGGGTTACATGAGTTAAGGGTCAGGTGTTGTAAGTCGGGTTCGGAGTGTCGCAGTGGTAGAGGGACAGGCGTTGCAAGGAGGGTCGCAGGGTTTAAGGGGCAGGTATTGTAAGGAGGGTTGATTTGGTCAAAGGTCAGGTGTTGTAAATAGGGTTCCTGGGGTTAAAATCTGTTAGGAGGGTCGTAGGGGTTAAGGGGCAGGCGTTGTAAGGAGGGTTGCAGGGGTTAAGGGGCAGGTGTTGTAAGGAGGGTTGCAAAGGCTAAGGGGCAGGCTTAAATTCTTAAAACAGTGGCGGCGGCGAGATCTTTTTATAATATAGAGAGATTTGCCAAATAATATCTTAATTTCATTAACAATTTCTAATTGATTCCAGATTTCATAATGGGCCCACGCTGTTGAGTGACGCCCTGCGTCAAAGCATGGCAAAGGATCCTGTGTCGCCAATCCTGTGGGAACCGCATTTCGCCGCAGTTGACAGAAGGGTCGGGATAATATTACAAGCAGTTCGAGATTGCGTCAATCGAAGCACACAACCGGATCAGGTCATTCAAGGTGAAAAAATCACCGGCAATGATTAGCAGTATATGCTGCTAATTTTTATTTCTCAACCAAAGGTAAAGGGACTTAGCAAAACGGGTGCTAAAGGTCGGTCAAATAAAAAAAAATTATATAAAAAACCGACCTACACTGAGAATTCGAATAGAATAGAAAAATCTGTTTCTATCGAGGGTTGTTGGGCAGATCAGTGAAATAAATTCTTGAATTCTCTACTCGCAGTTCTGCATTTTCTTAAAGAAGATATCTTTGAACAAATTTTTATAAATTTAAGAAATATTTTTAACAAAAGAAAAAATTTCATTTATGTAGATTTAGATATTGCATTTATTTTCATTAATTGATTCAAGAGAAGGAAATATTTGTTAAATGATTGGGACGACATGATTTTGCCGAAAAAGCAAAATCCAGAATGTTAAAAACTACCGAAAATGTAATTACTGAAATAGAAAATTTTCGAAATTTTAAGTTACTGAAGATAAATAAAACTAGCAAAAATATTTATTAACGAAATTGAAATATTCTGAAAGTGAAAATTCATGAAACTAGAAAAATTTAGAAATTTCAAATTACAAAAAATATCTAATTTCTAAAATTGTATAATCACCGAAATTTTAAACAAAAATTTTTGACTTCCTGTCAGGAATTTCCTGAAATCTAGAAAAAAAATTTGAAATGGAAAATTGCCGACAATTTAAAATGCCCAAATTGAAAAATTCCGGTAATTTGGAATTTCTGAATTTTTCTAGCTTCGTTAATTTTCACTTTCAGAATATTTCAATTCCGTTAATAAATATTTTCGGATGTTTTATTTATCTTGGGTGATTTGAAATTTCGGAGACTTTCATTTTTCGGAAATTTTCTATTTCAGTAACTATATTTTTGGCATTTTTCAACATTCGGGATTTGCTTTTTCGGCAAAATTATTTTTTGTCAAATGTTTAGTGTTTTATTAAGGAAGAGTATTAGATGAACAAATTTAAGAAGGAAGTTTATGAATATTTTAAGTGAATCTTTGGCTTTAGCTTTAAGTTTAGAGTGATTATAAGTTCATTTCGTGACTGATCGATTGCTCGCAAAACATCCCTCTTTCTCTGTACCTATGTAAAGAGGCGCATGAATATTTCCTAAATTTCATTTTTCCTAATATTTATTTTACCGAAAATCGTGTGACCAAATCACTATTTAAATCATTTTTATTCTACTGAAATACTAATTGTGCAAAACAGTAATTCGGAAGAATAGAAGTTAGGCGTCTATTAGAAAAAAAAATTTCTTCTTTGAAATACTATAGTTTTTGATCCAATTTATGTATTCCAATTTTCTTTTCGGATTCTGGTGAATTTGACTGTCCTTTTTCGAAAACCGTCAGAGAATTTGGAAAGAGTTCCAAATTAACAAAGTGGTGCCGGTTTCTTGAAAATAGAGAAAGTGGGATTACCACATTTACAGTTTTTGCTAATTTTTTGTTGAAGTTTGCCTTCTATAAGGAGAGAATTTGTTTTCCTGGAAATATGATTTTCGCATTTTTCTTGTAAACTTTGCAAGATATCTTAATAGAGCAAGAGGCCTTTTTACAGAACTTTTCTAGGTGTGAAAACTTTTATCGCAAAATTTTTTTATATTTCTTTGTTTTCGAAAAAATGCAAGAATTTGATTTCATGAAAAAAAACATCAGAAACTCATAAGAATCCAACAAGAAAATTGGAATATCTAAATTAGATTGAAAAAAATATAATTTCGAAGACAAAATTTGATTTTTTTTCATGAAATCGAATTTTCGCATTTTTTCTTCTGTATTTTTTTTCGAATTTTGAGAACATGAAAAGATGATTTCCTAGAGAACCACACCTTTTTTATTGTTTGCAATATTTCTCAAAAGTTTCTATTTATATTAGGAAAGCATTTCATCAGCTTTATGGGGCTGAACCACTTTTTAAGCCGGCAGAATTTTTTTTTAATGAAAGTATGATTTTCGTATTTTTCTTGTAAACTTTGCAAGTTACCATAAGAGAGCAAGAGGCCTTTTTGCAGAACTTTTCTTGGTGTGAAAACTTTTATCGCAAATTTTTTTTTATATTTCTTTGTTTTCGAAAAAATGCAAAAATTTGATTTCATGAAAAAAAACATCAGAAACTCATAAGAATCCAACAAGAAAATTGGAATATCGAAATTAGACCGAAAAAAATATAATTTCGAAGACAAAATTTGATTTTTTTTTCATGAAATCGAATTTTCGCATTTTTTCTTCTGTATTTTTTTTCGAATTTTAAGAACATGAAAAGATGATTTCCTGGAGAACCACACCTTTTTTATTGTTTGCAATATCTCTCAAAAGTTTCTATTTATATTAGGAAAGCATTTCATCAGCTTTATGGGGGTTGAACCACTTTTTAAGCCGGCAGAATTTTTTTTTTATGAAAGTATGATTTTCGTATTTTTCTTGTAAACTTTGCAAGTTACGACAAGAGAGCAAGAGGCCTTTCTGCACAAATTTTCTAGGTGTGCAAACTTCATCTTAATTTTTTTGGTATCTTTCGTTGTTTTCGAGAAGAATGCGAAAATTCTATTTTGTGAAAAAAAAAATTCTCCTGGCCACAAAAATTGTTTAGTCCGCGATTATCCCTTCTGGCCAACTTCAACAAAAAATGGACAAAAAATATATAAATGTGAGTTTTTTGTGAAACTACAGTATTCCAAAGAAAAAATGTTTGCTTTTTCGAAAAAGAGAGAGTTGAGAAATTCTTTCGATCCTGCCTGATTTGCAACGGATTCGACTGTAGTAAACTGTTTTTCGGTAATATGAATTTCGGTAAATCAATTAGGGAAAATAATTTTTTGGAATATTCATGCGCCTCCTATGTAAATTATGTAAATGGACTCTAAAGTCTAGTTAGATGCATAGTGAGAATGTAACATAATATTTATACCAAATGCGAAGATAGGATCCAATCTTAAACGACTTATCGATTTAGTTCTTGTGCATAAATCATAAATACGATCTAGTTAAATATCGATGTGAAATCTTTTTCCTTTAGTTTGTACCTACGATTTATCATCGTTATCTTTAGCGACCAGAAGGGCTCGCGTGCAATATATACATGTTCTTTATTCTCTATTTTCATAGTCACAAGTGAGACACTATTCGCTTCTGACGATCAAAGATTACGATTGCACCTTGGGAAACTCGTTTTCTAGTTATTGTTCCTCGCGTGAGCAGATACGGAATATTGTCACTTGTTACCAGAAATAAATTTTTTGTTCGGGAATTTATATAACTCCTATTCAGAGCTGAAAGGCGAAAACCGAAATCAAAGTCAGTTTCAATAGCGTTACGTTAAAATATTGTCAACCGTGAAAATGTAGGCGATTTCACTGAAGAAGTTTTAGATTTAATGCAATTCTAATTATATATAAAAATATAGGTTGTGTCTAGTCGTCCCGAAAAATTGGGGAGTTCGAAAAGGGGATGCCAAGCTTATGAAAAATATTTGAATACTCATCCCAAATGTCAGGACGACGAGACACTTCGAAAAATATAAACTAATTATATATAAATTGTAGAAAAGGTGTTCAAATCCAAGTTTTTCTTACAACTTGGAACGAATGACGAAAATTTAAGATTGAGAAAAATATATATATAAAATATGTCATCTTTCAATTCTCTACGACTCTTCCAGACTTTATTCAACTATGAATAATTAGTAATGATGCAACATTGCATCATTATTATTAAAGGGCTGCCACACAGTCACTTAAGTTACTTTTAGTCACTTTTTTCTCAAATTACTTTTTAGTCACTTTTTTAATATGAAGTCATTATTTAAATGAAAAGGTAATTTTAGACACTTCCCTTTCAATAAATTAAAACAGAGAACCCTAGGATCAACCACTATTTAATTCAGGTCTACGCATATTTCTAAATCTTATTGAATTCTTCAGAATTTTTTTGAATTCCTTTGAGTTATTTTGAATCCCTTTGAATTCTTTTGAATACCTTTGGATTCCTTTCACTCTTTTAAATTCTCTTGATTTTTTTTAAATCACCCTGAATTCTCTTAACTTCATCTTGAATTCGTATGCATTTCATCGAATTCCCTTGAATTCTTCTAAATTTGGTCCAATTTTACTGCAATCAGTGAAATATTTTTGATTCTTTAGCATTGTTTTTAATTCACTCTGAATTTAAGAATACATTAGTCATATTCATTAATGCACATTAGTCACTTTTAGTCACTTTTTGAGTAGGAAATTAGTCACTTTTAGTCACTTTTTCGATTTAAATAGGTCACTTTTTCACATTTTTCAAGTAAATTAGGCTGTGGCAGTACTATTATTAATTCATAATTGATTAAAGTCTAGAAGAGTCGGAGAGAATTTGAAAAAGAAATATTTTTGATATTTTTCTCAATCCCCAAATCCAATCAGATTCTATTTGTAAATCTCTTTTATTTTTACTTCTTAACATTTTTAAAGCCCCTACTATGCTATGTCTCTAAATTATTTTGAAAGGATGTAAATAAGTGTACAGTTATTGAACACTACGAGAGAAAGTGACTCGTATTTTTTACCAATGCGATCATTTTAAAGTAAATTCTTCACCATAAGTATTGGGTATGCTCGATTATTTACGCTAGATAGAATCAGTCTCAAATAATGCAAAATAATGCAAGAGACGTAGAAAGTAAAAATTATCGGCATAAATACTGTTGGTCTACGAAACTTCCTTTTTCTAGCAGTCTGTACTCGTACATATTGAAAAAAACTATTTACTATATCGAACAATACTGCTTAGGAAAAGAACCGTTGGTTTTATTGCGAACAATTTTCTTGATTGAACAAAAGTGTGAATTCGGTATATTCGACCTAATAATATGTAAATGAGTTTTGCAACTAAGCGAAAGAACGAATAAAAAAGCTATTGATATTTTGTCAATAACTTTTATCTGTAATTCTAATTAGTGAGAGGAGTTTTTTACCATCTCACGTTTTTTGAAAGTCGCACACATCGATTATAGTTTTATTCACTGATTGTAAATAAATGCGTAGATCGTACTCTTCTTATTTGAATAAAAGAGAATACCGAAGAAAATGTTTTTTATTATTACTATACCATTGAGCCAAATCCCTTTCAGGGTAAGCATAACACGTTCGGTTCTAGCCTCGTTATACTACCGGGGATCAAGGAATTTATATGGTAAGGGTAAGTAAGGAATGTGTAAGAGAACAGATAGGTTTTAGATCAATCTAGAATTCGCGTGTTCCTCATTCAAACAATACACTCTTTCCACAACACCGCTCCAACACGGGTCGCTGATCAGTCTCTCTAGCAATCATTCCAAGTGAAGAGCTTCACAGAGCCATCATGCATCATGATTCACACAGGAACACTCAAACTGACTAATAAATCCATAGAAAGATCCACATTCTTTACCCCCACCACTTCTACTAAGCAAAGCTCTTCACGAGGGCCCATGAGTGTCCAAAACCTTTCGTTTCAGGCGTCACTCTTCTTCTTATAAACGATTGCCCTCCGCACATCCCTAACCTTGCGTACATCTTTTGCTGCATTGACATCTAGACATCTTTTCATGTAAGCTTTTTTATTCCTACGACTCTTTATATCTCTTCGCTTTGGAAGAGTCTCATTCCCATATTCGAACCATTCTTTCTTCGGTCTACCTTTGGCTGTGCTACCACTCACCTTACCTTAATATACTTGCTTCGTTAAACGTCTTTCATTCATTTTCACAACATGACCAAACCATCTCATCAAATTTCTTTCATTCTTGTCAATCAATGTTTCTTCTACACTACATTCTTTGAAAACCTACTCCAACCGCGTTCACCTTACTCAGCACAGTGGTGCAAACACAGAATTATATATTGCAATTTTAGCTTGATTCCTTACATTTTTACTTCTAGTAATAACTCGTACCTTACCGATAATCTTTTCACCCTCGTTAATACGTCTGGATATACTTTCAAACACAGTTATTTTCGTTTTATTCACGTTAATCTTTAGAGCTCTACTCTTCATGCTGGTATCCAGTCTGCTCATCATCCTCTGCAAATCATCGACTGATTCTGCCTTAATAATCTTATCATCTGCGTCCGCCAGTTTACGCACTTTCACTGCTCTGAGATCAACACCTCCTTCGTCTAAGAAAGCCATTCTTAGACATTTGTCCATGTATATATTGAACATCCAGGAGAACATAACGCAGCCTTGCCTGACGCCCTGCTTAACATCAGACCAATTGCTCAGTTATCTATTTACTCTTACACTTGCTTTACTACCATCACACATAGCTTTTATTGTCTTTAGAAGCCCACTGTACACTCCATACTCTTTCAGGACTTCCCAAAGTTTAGTTATACGAGGTGTGGCTATCAAATAACCAAACTGATTTTTTTGCCGCATGTTAGGGGCCTCGGCAACTACAAGCAGGGTCTGATATTCATCTGTGTTCTATTACCCCCTACCTTCCGAATTTCAAGGTTGTGCGACCCTCAGTACGACAGTAACCTTTGTTCGAAGTTTACTGTCCACCTGAGCTCCGCCGGAATTATGTTGAGTGTGAAAGCAGAACAGTGCGTCAACGTGAAGTTTCTTGTGAAACTTGTAATATCAGCTACATAAACGTATGATTTGTTAAAGGAAGTTTATAGTGATAAGTGTCAATCTCGTACTCAAATTTTCGATTGGTTTAAAAAATTCAAGACAACGAGGAAAGTAACTGAAGATGATCCGCGTCCCGGCCGTCCTCGCACATCGAAATCCAACGGTAACATCGAAAAAGTGAGTTAAATTATTCAAACAAATCGATGCAATCGATGAAAATTTACACATGAAAAAATTTGTGTTAGGATGGTGCCGAAATTGCTCACTCCTGAGTGAAAGGTAACTCGTAGCAACGTTTGTGCTGACATTCTGGAGAATATCAGAAGTGATCCAAAGTTTTCGGAAAGTGTAATAACTTGTGACGAATCATGCTTTTTTAATACGACCCTGAAACAAAGCGCTAATCCTTGCATTGGAGAAGTCCTAGTTCACCGAGACAAAAGAAAGCACGGATGAGCAAGACGAAATTCAAAGCAGTGATGATAGTTTTTCTTGATACCTGCATATTATTCACATTGAATGGGTACCTGAAGGTCAGACTGTTAACCAGGTGTACATTCGAACTCTGATATAGTCCCATCCAATTTAAGCCTTCTTAGAACTGATAGCCCCCGCAGTTTCTCAGCGGGCACGGAGCAGCGAGGAGTGTAAACAGTGCGTCGCCGTCAGTAGCAGAGCGATAAAAGGGGGAAGTACCGCAGTGAATAATTCCATCAGCTGTCAGCACATGTGTCAGTTCGTTGTTAGTGTTTAGCGAGTTCACACGGCCCTGACTGTTCAAGTTTCGAGAGATCTGGTTTAGGGGCAAGGTCAGTGCGAAGCAACTCCCGAAACCGTCCTTATATTGGAGTTCGAGTGTACTATAAGGAGGTTTTAACAACTCTTCGTGGATGCATAAGAAAAAAAGACCTGAAATGTGGCTCCGGTCTACCCTACTTCTGGTTTCTGCAAATTCTCTATGTTCTTTCCTCTATCTTCTTCTCCTCCATCCTTGACCTAGGTTCATTTTTGATATTATGCCTTTTTAAGCATAGACTTATCAATTTCTCCCCGTTACCGCTCGTTTTTTGGTCTTCGAAATGACCAAGTAACCTATCCGTACCTTCAAGTTGCACAAGAACCCAGCCATTCATGTCTCCGAATAGGATGATTCTTTCCCCAGGATTGCAAGTACCTAGAATATCATTTAACGAGTCCCAGAAGATACCTTCTACATCACTACTGTCGCTATCAACTGGAGCATGGCATGCTATAAAAATGACCTTCTATTTCACATATTACATGTACCTGATGGCGGATAGCAGTAACCAAAAATTCACCCTAATATCCCTATCGGAAGACTATCATTTAGGAAAATTTATTCAATCAAAAAAAAAGTAAATAAAAAAAGTCTAACTTGCCTATAAACACGGAGACCTCATATTTTATCTCACTAATTACTTGTATTTCATGTCGGGAAATACAAAGAAAAATTTCGTCTCCATATCGCTATCGGATGACTGCGATTTATCCACCCATATAAAACGAACTCTTCCGAAAGGAATATTCGGATGAAATTTTTTTTGCTGTTGCCCAACATCAAACAAAAGTAATTTGTTAAAAAAAAATCGAGAACCAATCATTTATAGGAAAATGAGAATTTTTTCAATTTCAAGAACTCTTTTTAAATTTAATAATTTTTCCAAAATGGCAGTTTTCCGGTAGGGATGGTGGGATGAAACTTTGTTGCTGTTGTCCGACATCAAATATGAGTAATTTGTGCAATAAACTCCGAAAACCGAGCGCTTCGGAAAAAATTAGAATTATAAAACTAGAAAAACTGTACATTATAGTGCATGAGTAGATAAAAGTAGTTTTAATAGCATGATTGTCGTACAAGATAACGTATTACTTTACTTTATTGCTCAAAAATTTATTTCAGTAATTTAAACAAAAAAATTTTGTTTTCGTTTCTGACATAGCGAACTTCAGTTACTTCATTATTAAACCTACTTAGTTTCATTGTGATTTTTTTGTTAACTTCATTTTTATTTGAAAAAAGGCTATCAATATTACACAAGTGCACCTGAAACGAGACCTGAAATGACTTCATTTGACGGAGTATTCCAGCGGGAGAAGGTAATGAGAATTTTCCCGCAAGATCAATAATGTAACTCCTTCGGGATAAACCCGAGGTTTATCAAGTATTAGGCCATCTAAATTGAACCGGATACCAGAAGTTTGGTGACATAATATTTGCTATTTTCACAAAAGAATTAATTTGCGATAAGTTGATGTTTGATTTTCTGTTTACAATCATTTATTAATTAACTAGTAGTTAATGCACGCGCGCGAGGCGTGCAATCGTCTTCCTGTATTTATATTTCCTAGCATTAAAAATTTAAACAATTTAAAAATCCATTATTGAACAAAATTTAAAATATCATAAGTTTGTAAATTTTTAAAAATAATAACTCATAATTTTGAACTGAAAGCCATTTCTAAATAAAAGCGTTTAGAAAGGAGTTGAAATTGTTACATTTCTAATTCAAACCATTCAAAATCGAACAATTTTGTTTTGGATTGAAGGATATCGAAATTGAATGATTTTAGATCTAAATTTCGAAAATAGGATCATTTCAAAACGTTCAAAATTGCAGAATTCAAAATTGAAAACTTTTGAATTTGAATAATTTTCAGTTCTAAGCGATTAAAATTTGGCAATTTTAAATTGAAAACTTAATTGAATGCTTGAAGACAAAGCTTCTGAAACTCTAGAATTTTAAATTGTTATTACATTTGAAAAATTATAGTTTAACATTAAAATTGATCAGACAAGTTTATCTAAGATTGAACAATAAATTTACCGTTATTTTCACCGTTCGAAATGGAAAAATTGAAAATTATATACATTTAAAATTGAATAAATCTGAAAAAATGTTCAGAATGAAGTCATATTATGAGGGGAACTATAAAAATGAACAAAATTCTACTATAAGACATTGAAAATTGAACGAATCCGAACTATATTCAAAACTGAAAAAATTTTAATTACCAAGACCTGTGATATTAAAACTTTTTTTATACTCAAACCCTTTAAAATTTGAATTATTTCAATTAAATTGAAATCGTTTAATAATTTCAAAAATTGAATTGTTAGTTATATTTTTCAAAACTCAAACATTCAAATTTTAATTGCGAAATTAAAACACATGAAAGGGAAAAATTGAAAATTCAGCGTTCGACATGAATATTCAAAACTCCAAAATTGTAACATTCACGATTGAAGATATTATTCTATTACTGAGGTATCAATTTCAGATAGTTCAATTTTTATTTATTTTGATTTCAGACAATAACATTTTTAACTTTTCAATTTCAAATGATTTGATTTTGAACACTTCATTTGTAATTATTATTTATTCTTGAAATCTTAAAATCAAGTATTCTTTATTTGATACTCTACGATTACGAAGAATTTAAAAAACCAGACAATTTCGTACGTCTAAAATTGAAGCCAAATAATTTAGAATATTTAAATCTAAAAATATTCAATTTAAAACTCACTATCAAGGATTTCAATATTAATTTCTCAATTTTGAGAAATTTAATATAGGAATTGACCTAAAGTTTTTAATACTTGAACTTGAGACTATTATCGATTTGGGAGAATTTCCATTTAAAATTGTTGTATCATTTAAATTAGCAATTGAAAATTATTGTACAATATCAGCAGTCAAATTCACAATATAAATCTGAAATATTTCAGGGTGGCCTCTAAACAAATTTCTGATCATTTCCTGGTTATCAAACATTTTTCCAGGTCATTAATGATGCTTATGTTCAATATAAAGAGCATGAAGGAGCCTATCGTAATTGTAGGGAGAAAAAAAAACATTATTTAAATTGACATAAAAAGAGTCATAATTCTTTGAAGAATGCTTTTTTGTTGCTTCTCTGTTTTTATCCCTATGATCATTTCATATTCTAGTCCTCTCTTCACTGTTAAGATCTTTAATATTCAGCTTTCTGAAGTACACCTGCTTTTTTTCGTTAACACCTACGCGGATTTCATCATTCCACCAAGCATCTCCAGTTTTTTTTCCTACAACCACAGTACATTCATAGCTCAAAATAACACTCAGTTATTTAACAGTTATTCAACAGTAAGTTAACAGTCAGTTCCACTAAACTTCGTTCATTGAAAGGAAAGTATGAAAATAAAGCCAGAACCTAAGGAGTTATGATTGGTTTGTACTGTATACTGAGGAGGGCACCAGCCTCCTACAGTTTGGTGTTAAGGACGGAAGAAGACCATTCATTACTTCATAAATGTGAGAAGCATTCTCAAACCTCAATAAAACTTGACAAGCTTTGAAAATTTCATAAATTTCTATCACCTTCCAAAAGTTTCCCAGATTTCAAAAATTCCCATAAGTTTCCACGAGTTTCAAATATTTGCATCTATTTTCAAAAATTCTCACAACTTCCCCAAACTTTGCATAAGTTTCCCAAGATTCAAATAAGTTTGTCAGACTAAGCATTAATTTCCCAAACTTTGTATAAATTTCCCAAACTTTCCATAAATTTCCGGCAATTTTCCAAAAATTAAAAATTTCCATTATCTTTTTGGTATGTAATTCAAGATAACTTTCCTACTAGTTGGATTGTGAGGAAATACACATGTCTCTATTTAAAGGAGAATTTGACCTTTCAAGGAGGAGAGTCTTTGTTTAGGTAAAGAAATTTTTCAAATTTTGTGCGTAAATCTAGGAACCTGTCTTCTTCAAAAACTGAAGCTTTTGGAAAATAAATTTTAAACACAAATAAAATAGTACAAATAAAATACTGTAACATTCGACTTTCTGTTATTTAAACAAATATGATAATTTTTGTAGTCAAACTTCTATTTGCTATTCAATTAATATTGTGGGTAGTGGGTTGGCACGCTCGGTCTGAGAAGAAACTCTATTTTACAATTAATCTTGCTTTCTTTTATTACATTATTTTTATAAATTGTACATTAATCAAAGAAATCGGTGATACATGTATCTGTTCTATTCTCATTACTAGGCTTTCGTGCGGGGATCTTTCTTCCGCCTACGAAAGGGAGGCTCACGTCGAATCCTAGGCTGAAGACCTTTCCTCGTGAAGAAACTCCCAGTGTTAGAAGGAAACTAAGTTCACTTCTAACCCTTGAAGTTCGTAGTTTGAGCTGCAGTAGTGCCTAGAGATGAAGATCTAATGCCTCACCCTTGACACTGGCGCTAGCCCGTGTGCTCGCCGACTCTGACAAACTGCTCGCGTTTTGGCTTTTTATGCCTCGAACTCCCCACTTGTATCTATCATGCGTGAGGGTGGGACCACTGAAGCTTGCGCATTTCAATTATCTCTGAAGATTGGGACTGCACTCAACTTGTTCGTTTAGTTTATAAACTTCACGGATAACATTTTACATTTAAAGCGGAACTTTCACTAAGAGCAAGGAATACTATGCGTGCGGAATATTGGAAAATATTGAAAAATATTGAAAAATAAACGCATGGAAAAAACTGAAAGAATTTTTAAGGGTCTTCTATTAAAACAGTGCGAAGTGACCAGGATCATAGTTTTCGTGAAACTGGTTAGATTGAAGGAAAAATATTGCTCATTGTAGAAAGATAATTCAAATTAAAAATTCGAATCACACGTTTTTCTCAGTGCGAGCAATCAAGACATTTTATTGACTGTTGGAATGATTTCAGCTCGAGTGCCTTCAGTGCAGATGCTTTGGTGACTTTGTTCCTTCGAGTCGACAAATTCAGAGAGGACGGTATTCAGTAATGCAAACAGAACAGACTGGTCTTGTAACCATATTTCAATTATTACCAGTGGTTTGTCTATGACGTTAGACGTCTCGAGCAGATCGTTTGCTTGACAACTCCTCGCCATAAACCACCTGATACCTTTGCTCAAATTCTCAGAGGGTCCTGTGAATGGTAATTGGTGACACGTCAAGAGCACACTACCATTAAACTAAGTTACTCTCTTGACAAGCTAATTATTCCGTCTCGAGATCGAAATTGGCTCAATAAAAAAAAAATAGAAATTCATATATTTTGTATTTGTTTTTTAATACAACCAGACATATTTTGGCTCAATATATCAAAAATACATTAATTATTTTTACTGTAAACGATATTGCAAAAGATTTCAAGGGATTTCGAAAGATTTGAAAGATTTTTAGGGATTTGAAAAGATTTCAATAGATTCCAAGGAGTTTTAAGGTATTTCAAAGGTCTATTTCAAAGAATTACAAAAGTTTATGGAGCTTATCGAGATTTTCAAATCTCTTTATGGGTTTCATAAGATTTCAAGGGATTAAACAAGGTTTAAGATATTTCAAACGATTCCAAAGGATTACGACAAATTTCACATATTTTAAGAGATTTTAAAAGATTTCAAGAATTTGAAGAAATTACCTAGTACAATTTCAGAGAAAATTTCAACATTTCAAAAGATTTTACAATATTTTAAAGGACTTCAAGGAGTTTAATCAGATATCAAGAAATCTGACGGGATTTCAAGAGACACTGAAGGATTTCGACGGATTTTAAAGGATTTTGTGGGATTTTAAGGAAATAAAAATGATTTCAAGAGATTACAAAGGATTTCAAGAGATTGCGAAATATTTCGAAAAAGTTACGGGATTTCAAAGGATCTTAAGAGATACCGAAGTATTTTCACGAATTATGAAGGGTGTCAGGGGATTTTAATCGGATTTCGATGATTCAAAGGGATTTGAAGGAATTTCACAGGATTTCAAAGAGTTTTGAAAGATTTTCATGAAATTTTAACAGGTTTAAAGCATTTTCGATAATTTCGTGGGATTTTGAAGTATTTCGTAAGGTTCCAAAAGATGCAACTGAATTTCGAAGGATTCCCGAATATTATGAAGGATTTTAAGGGTTTTCGAAGAATTTTAATGGCATATAATAGTATATGATAGCATAAAAAGTAATTTTAAGAACCGAAACTGGTTTCACTTAGCATATTTTAAAAAAATAATTTTAAAGAGGAAACTAACGTAAGAAATAATTTGGATCCCCCTCCAATGAAGGCTCGGTGGGACTGAACCAACTTTAAAAACAAGGTTTAATTGAAGTTTAAGGTTTAACTGCATATGAGATCGATCTAGCTATTCTTGTCCATCGCTTTTCTCCCTTATCCTCTTTTTAGATATTTTGGCAATCTTCCTCATTTCATCACCTCATACCATTTATTATATCTCAGTTCTCCTATCCTTCCGCATAATATCTACCACCTGCCTTTCTCTATTTCTTTTGTCCAATTTCTAACAGTCCTTTCCCATGATCTCTTAAAAACTTCGTTCTTTCGTATTCCCATCGCGTTAACTCTACGGTCCTCTTTCCTCTCTCTTCCACCTCTTTGTAACACTTTCTCGCTAACTCCCCTCCTTTTCCCTCCCTTAGTTTCTGTTAAAATTTTTACGCCCTCTTTCCCTCCCTTGTTCTTAATTTATCCTCTTGAGCCTCTTCTCTTACCAAATAACCCACAGTACTCCAGTCTACCCCTGATGTCCGTCTAATATATCTCTCTTGCAACTTCTTTATCTCCTTCCTCTCCCTCCAATCCCATATCTCTGCCCCATAGCTTAATACCGGCTATGCCAGCGTATCAATCAACCTCATTCGCCTATTCCAATAATTTTTCAACCTTCTTTTCCCTATTTCCCATATAATTTTCATTACTCTCGCCGCTTCCTGAATCTTTTTCCTAGTATGCGCTCCATGTTTCCCATTCACTTACATGAGAAAACCGAGATGTTTAAATTCTTTGACTTCCTCTAACTTTTCACCTTTCCATCTCACTATCACTTTTTTCTTTCTCTCTTCCCCCTTTCTAAACTTCATTACTCTCGATTTATCCCTATTAAGCCTTAGTTTTTTCCTATCCAAGTATTTTTCAAACCCCGTAATTAAACACGCTATTCCTTCCTTATTCTCCGTTAACATAACTATATCATCCCCATATGCCAGTGTATATATTTATTTCCCCCTAGTCTCACTCCCCCCCCCCCATCCTTTTCTTTTTATCTTCTCTCCCAAATCCGAAATTAAATTAAATTAATAATTTATAAATCCGAAATTAAACAGGAGTGGGCTTAGAGGACAACCCTGCCGAACACCTCTGACTAACTAAAAAGTATCTCCTATTTGTTTTCCAACCCTAACCTTACTTTTTGACTCTCCAAGGTTATCTGCTGCTTTTTTCCTTAAACCTTCTCTTATCCCCTTTTTCTCTATAGCTTTATCTATCTCTTCTCTGTCCAGTGAGTCAAATGCCACCTTTAAATCCACAAACATTGCTGTCATACCCCCTTTCACTCCCGTACCTCCCCTCTCTAAACCCTGTTGCACATTATCCATGTCTTCTCCTTTAATTCCTTACCTCCATACTTCCAAACTTCCTTTGAGATTTCATCTATACCTGCTGTCTTTCCCTCTTTCAATAACCGTATCGCCCTCGCTATTTCTTCCCTTGATATACTCTCTTCTCTGTCCTTTTGCCCTACATCATGCCCTCCTTTTGTCATTTCCTTTTCCACGCCTCCTAACAATTCCATAAAATAATTTTCTCATTCTCACATTTCAATGTTCTGATTAACTCTTTTTCTTTTTTTCCCTCTCTATTTACTACTTACCGTACTTCTTTCTCCATGCTAGTTTTTCTGCTTCCTCCTCAAACCTTTTATTCCCTCCCTCTTTTTACTATCACATAACTCATTATACTCTTCTTTCTTCTGTATTCTTCTGCACTGCCCTTCTCGTTTCTTCATTCTCTCAATTCCATTGTTATTTCTTTTTTTCTATTTGTATTCCTCATCCCAGCTACCTCTTTCTCCCCATTCACTGACTTCCTTCACAACTGTATCCTCTAATATTCTTTTGACTCTTCCCATCTCTATTTCCATCTCCTCGCGTACATTTCTCTCTCCCATTTTCACTTGAGTTGTATACCGGTCATCTATTTTTTGCCTCTTTATGTTCTCCCTTACCTCATCGTCAACAATAATATAGTCTATTACTGTTCCTTCTCCCCCACCCCTGTTTGAGTGTACTCTCCTTCCTCATCTCCCTCCATATTCCCATTTAAAGAAGATCATCTTAATTTCTCCAATCTAATCAGTAATTTCTTACCCTCTCCATTCACTACTTTATCTTCGGAATTCCTTTCAATTCCATTCCCCTCTTCTCTCCATTCTTTTCCTCTTCTTTCTCTTGTTCTTACGTTAAAGTCTTCTCCTATGATTGGTTTCACCCCTTTTTCCTTTTCTTCCATCAACTACCTCGACTCCCCTGTTTCCCCCTTCATATCTCCATTTACATATACCCCTACTATCTTCCACCTTTCCTCTTCTATTCTTATCTCTTCTTCCATTAATCTTTCTTTTTGATCTCTCATGCCATTCTCATATTTTTTCTTCCTTATCAAATCTTTCCTTAATCTCACCACCATTACTCCCATCGCTCTGCTCTTTTTATTCTTTCTCTTTGCCTCTTGTACCTCCCACCTGTATCCCCTCGGTAGCCTTTCCTTTACTCTCCCCCACCCACTCTCGTTTACCAAGCCTCTTCCTTCGATCACTAATACTTTCTCTTCGAACATACATGCTCTTTCTCCCATTTTCATA
>JAUMHM010000048.1:451251-465068 GCA_032362435.1 Melikaiella ostensackeni
TTTTTCCGAAAAAAACGGCCTGGTCCGCAAATCTTGTCACTCTTCAGATTATGTATGCAAAAAACTAGACAAAATGGATTCTCCGTTTGGACTCAGTTTTACATTTTGGATTTGCCCATGATTTCAAAGGCCCTTAAGCCCGCGCGCGGCATGCTTCGCACGCAAGTTTGAGCGCGCCTATGGCGCGCGTTTGGCGGATCTCGCGCTACGCGCTCGGTCTTTGTATTTCACCCATATTTGTGCAGAGACCTTTTTAAATGAAAAGTTAAACCATTGACAACTATAATTTGGACCTGAAAATAGAATTTATTTTTAATTTTTAATAACGTTCTTCACGGTTAAACAAAAAATATGCGTCTTATCGAAAAAATAGTGTCAGGCAAATTTGAAGCAATTTTCAAGACGAACAATTTTTCTACTAACATTTTTTTTCGTGTTTCGTATAGTTTTGCTCTAAAATGGAATTTTTGATTTTTTAGCCTTGAAACATGGAGATTTAACCAGTAAACAGTACCTTCTCATTGAGATGAGAATGTAAAAAATTTCATCCAAAGTATTGAATTATCAAGCCAAAGTGACGAATTTTCTACAAAAGTGTTGAGTTTTCAACCCAAAAATATGAATTTTTAACAAAAGAGTTAGTTTCCATCAAAACTATAGAATTTTCAAGCCAAAAAAAACGAATTTTATACAAAAAAGTTGAATTTTCGACCCAAAAATACTAATTTTCTACAAAAAACGAATTTCCAACGAAATATGTACATGAATTTTCAATCAAACACGGGATAGTTGAATTTTCAGTTAAAAAATTAATTTTTAACCAATGGAAAAAGATTTTTGAACAAAGTAGTTACATTTTCAACCAAAAAATAAAACGTTGCTGAACTAAAATGATGAATCATCAATCAGAAAAATGAATTTTTAACAAAGTAGTTCCACTTTCAACTAAGAAGTTGAATTTTCATCCAAAAAAGATGAATTTTCAACGGAAAAAGTTATAGTTAATATTTCAACAACAAAAAAACGAATTTTTAACAAAGTCGGTGAATCTTCAAACAAAACAGATTAATTTTCAACAAAACAGTTGAATTTTCAACCAAAAAGAATGACTTTTTAACACAGTTGTTGAATTTTCAACAGAGAATAAAATTATGAACACAAGATAAATTCTCAACCAACAGAATTATAAAATAAAAAAATTGTGAAATAAATTTTTTTTTAAATCATGTGTTTTAAACATCTTACTTGTTATTGATATATTTTCTTTTTCAAATATAATTTCATTAAGGTTCCAGGTTCATTTAATTAACAGAATTTATATGCATGTTCATTCTCTATTTCTATAAAATTTTGGTAAGATTTTGTGAGGGGGAGGGGGGGGGCGGTCAGAAAAAATCTTGCGGTACCTTTCATGTGGGGAGCGTTGAAAATTTCAGAAAAATGCCTTACGTAATTTGTGGATGACCCCTATGATAAGAGCAGCAATTTTGTTTGTATTTTACTATATTTATCCTTCAAAATTCTTTTGTAGTTTTCTTAGGAATAAAAATATTTAGGGTCGAAGCTCTAGTCTGTTTAAAGGCAGTGTTTAGGTGTACCGAAAAATCCCTCTATTTGTACCGAAAAAATCCAGCTATTCAAACCGATATTTCAGTACACGTAGACTCGGCCTGATTTCTAACTAGTATGAATTAATTTTTTCCCAGAAAAGCTAGATTTTGTAATAATAAAAGCACAAAGTGGTAAGCAGAAGAACCATCGGACATCGGTCAATAAAAAAACAACTAAATGAGTTCTTCGGAATCGGTGTCTCCAATGCGGAAGTTGATCTCCATTTCCACACGATCATTAGTTCAAGGATTGCAATTAATGCAGAACCGTTAACAGGAACAGATTGCACATTATTCCCGCTTATAGACTTTTATGAATGCTTGGAACGATGACATTAATGACATTGTCTTTCTTTCAGCCACGTAGCTCATTGTTTTTACACACCTATTTTTCTTTATTTGTTATACTCTCTCCCTTTTTGGACTTAAAAGTTTTTACAGAACCATAACATGTTTTCTTAACAAAATTCCTTATATACTACCTTACCAACTATTTCTTACATATCGTCTTAACAAGTAGAAGGTGTGGCTATTAAACACCAGACTGATTTTTTTGCTGCTTCCTTGAGGCTTCAGCAACAACAAGCAGGGTCTGATATTGATCTGTGTTCTTTTTCCCCCTACTCTCCAAATTTCAAGGTTATACAACCCTCAGTAGACAGTAACCTTTGTTCGAAGTTGACCGTCTACCTGAACTCTGACAGAATTATGTTGCGTGTGAAAGTAGAACAGCTCGTCAACGTGAAAAAGTGAGTGAAATTATTCGAACACATTGATGTCTGAGCATTCGAGCAAATTGCTGATTTAAAGAACATCGATTAAATTACTGATTCACACTGCATCCAATACTGTGAAAACTGCTCATTGCACAGTGGGCACACTTTAAACCTCAGCTTTACTCTTCGACAATGTACATCTTACAAGTAACTTTTTTCCGTGTACTCTACATAGACTCCTCTTCATTCATTCAATACCTACATGCTACCCCCTCTCCCATTCTGAATCTCACTACTCTATTTTATTTGCTCTCCTTTTTAATCATTTTCAGGTATTCTGGCTCCCCCTCCTTAATCATCATATACCAGTTGTTGTACCTTGACTTCGAGATTTTTTCCCATCTTTCCTCTCCTTGCCTTGCCCTCATCTCTTCCTCTTCCCTGCCATTCTCTACCCCTCACTTACATACCACATTCACACCTCATTTCACATCTCTCTTCCTCCCGTTTCGACTTTCCACGCTCTTATGCTCTTTCTATTCCCAAATTTCCACTCCATAACTTAAAAATGATCACGCTGGCACGTCGAACATGCACCCTCTTATTCTCCAGTTGTACTTGAACCTACTCCTCCCTATTCCCCATACTTGTCACATTACTTTACTCGCTGGCACATTCCAATATCTTTTTCACCTGCAGCTCCTTCCCTTCTCTTGCTTCGAACCAAAATCCTAGGTAACAAAAATTCCTCCACCAACTCCAACACCTCGCTATTTATCTTCCATTCGTACTCTACACTTTTTATTTCTAAAACACATTGTCTTAGTCTTACTCACATTCGTCCTTAACTCTTTTTCTCTCACATACTCTTCGAATACCCTCATCATCAGACTTATCCCTTTTTCATCATCCGCTACTAAAACTACATCGTCTGAGTATGCTAGTGAATACAGTCTTCCTGTTCCCAATACTGTTCACCCTTCTCCTTGTCTCTCCATCTTCTCCTCCAAGTCTGACAATAGGACACTAATTTGAAGAGAGCTTAAGGGGCACCCTTGGCTAAGTCCCCTTTCTATCTATAATTCCTCCTCTTTCTTTTCTCCCATCTTCACTTTATCTTAGCTTCCACAAATATCTCTTTTATCCTCTCTATCAAACCTTCATCTACTCTTCTCTCTTTTATGGCTTTCTATATAACCTTCCTGTTCACGGAGTAAATTCTACTTTAAAATCCACAAGCGGTACACCTGCTTTCTCTTTCGTCCGCCCCAAGTTCCTATTGTCTAGAAAATTGAGCACGTAAGTGTTATCTGTGGTCCCCATTCTTTCCGTAAAACCCGTTTGGTTGCGTGGGCCGATTCCAAACTTGCACTCTGCTACCAGGGAAGAATACCCCCACCACTGGGCCTAGAGCGCTTACCCCTCACTTATAACATAGGTCGCACCCCTACCCCCTTCCAGCATCTCATCCAACTTTATGATTTTCCACTGAGGGATAACTCACTCGGCGCAATGGTGGGGGTATACTCCACAGGTAGTAGAGTGCGAGTTTGGATATGGCCGGTTGCGTTGTATACTTCTCTTTTCTTCCACCTTCCTTTCCAGCCTCTTCCTGAGTACTTCCGCATAAATTTTATAGCCCACTGACATGAGTGCGATACCTCTATATTCCTCTACCCTTTTTTCTTCTTCCTTCTTAATCAACGGTACTACCAGCCCTGTCTTCTATTTCTCCGGCCACCCTTCGCCTCTCCAAACCTTTTTGCAAATCCTCCACATCTCTTCTTTCACCTCGTCACCACCATATTTCAGTGCTTCATTCTCCAAGCCATCATCACCTATTTTCCACGCCCCTCATCAGTCTTTTGAAATACCACGTCCACTCGTGTATCCCCATTTCCTCATTTATTTCCTTCCTGTGAAATCGAAAAAGTTGAGTTTGAGCTAAAGCTTTAAAGATGTAATTTTTTTCTTTTTGACAGATTATTGTACCTTAATATTCTATAGTTTAAAGGTAGAAGATTTTTTGTAATAACAATAACTTGCATAGTTTAATGTAAAGTTATCTTCTTACAGTGTTTTAGATATTTTATCCTCCTGCGACCCTTGTTAATTCTTGTACAATTTCTTTAAAAATATTAAAAGTACAATAAAAGACAACAATATATAATAATATTTAAAAGGATACAAAAAAGTACAAAACTCGTCCAAATAATAGGCAAAAATGCTAATTTCTTGTAATTTTCATTTATATTTTCCCGTAAAAATGTTTCTAGTTTTTCACATTTAATTGTAAAATAATTTTCCAATAGAAATTGAAAAAAAATTAAATTTGTTTTTTTTTTTTAAATTAATTTTTGTGAAATTTTGGATACCAAACAAAAACTACCCAATTAGTGTTTTTGGTGTCGAAAATGGTGATTTTTATTTTTCACGGAATCCACAATTTTTCAATATGACCAATAAATTTGAATTAAGTCCAGAAAAAATGTCTTTTTTGTCTTTTCGGGGCAATTTTGGCAGAATTCTACAGAATTTTTGTTTTCATCATTACCAAATATTGATTTTTCATTGTATTTGGTCCCGTTTTGTAACTTATATTTAAGCCTTTAAATTCACAAGTGTTAATCAACGTATATTTTTTTCAATTACCTTACATTGTTTATGAAAATTGTTTAAACAATATTTTTTTTACAATGAAACTATTGCTGATAGAAAATTGGTGAAAAAATAATCCACATCTTCTTGTGAAATTTTTCATATTCTTTTTTATAACAATGAATATTCATTACGTGCATCGTTTACTCGCAAAAACGCAACCTTAATTAACAAATTCATATTTCATAATCTATGGGTCGTAGGAGGTTCGATGAAGGCTCATTTGAAAGCTTATTTTACGCCCTGAACATCACTTAACATACACATTTACGCTATCTCTTAGGCACTGTCTACTGTTACGGAATTTTACGTTATACTAGTCCTAGTGCTATATAACCGACCGGCAAATTTTACGGAAAACATAAAATTTCTAAAAAATCTGGAATTATTATAACCATATTATTTTTATTAGTAAAAAAATCTACTTATATGAATTCGGAAGTAAAAATTCGCCGAAAAGTACCAAAATAATTGTTATGGCTCTGAAATAGGTGCGACTGAAAAAATTCTAGTCACTTTTTTAAAATTCCATGACTTTTAGATATGCCAGTTTGACTATTAATTTGATTTTTCATGAAATTCTCTGACTTCTAGGTGTATAGCTGTATACATCATTCCAGATATTTTAGTTCAGTATCTTACATACAGGATGGTCACTAAAATGCAAATATAAAATTTCCAGTCATTTCTCGGTTTTCCATCGGTTTACAACAAATTCTCACGGTTATCAAAAAAAAATTCAAGCCCTTAAAACTTAAATTATTCAAATTTCAAGTAATCAAAATTGAACAGCAATAAAATGTTTAAAACTGAACAAATGCTCCTTTCGAACTCAGCAAATAATGAAAACCAACATTTTCTCCCTCGAAGTCCAATAAAAGTATTACGAATAAAAAATGTCCCTCTTCCAATTCAGAAAATAGTTGAAAGCCAAAATTTTCTCCCTGCCAACTCAAAAAAATGTTAAAAATAAAAGATGCCCCTGTCTAAATTGTCTATTCTAAAAAAACACTAAATAGACAAATTTTGAAACATTAATTGTTTCAAGCCTGCAATTAGAAAGTGTTCAATTTGAAACGTTTTCAATTTGTTTTGTCTAACTTTGAATCTATGAATTTGAAATTATTTGAAGATTGAAAGTAATCTATAAAGCTTCAATACAAAATGTACATTTGTTTAACTATTAGGACTTTTGATTTGAAACAGTACAATTTTGAACGATTGCGTAATTGAATATGATATTAAGTTAGTAACATTTGAAGTGATCGGAAAGGAATAGTACTAAATACTTTTTAAAATTCTCGGTCAAAAAATAAACTCACTGTCATTTCCCGGTTTTCCGCGGTCTAAAAAATTAGCTATTACTTTGATTTGTCATAAAATTCTCTGAATTCTAGATGTATAGGTAATATAAATTAGAAGAAACCCTTATAGTCTCGGTCAGGTGTCCGCCCGTCGTACTTTTCCCCGGGAGTGGAGGGGTAATAAGGGGAAATGAGGCAAGGGTAAGGAAGTGAGAGAAAATAAGGGGAAGTGATAGTTAAGTGAGGGCGGATAAGGCTAGAGGAAATTCGGGGAGGGTACGGGAAGTGCGGTGAAGTGTGTGGAGGGAAAATGAGTTAAAATGTTGGGGAGTAGGGGAAATGAGGCAGGGAAGTGAGGGGAAGTGTGGAAGTGGTCCGGTTGGAGCCGAGAGGGGAAGTGCAGGGAAGTGAGGGTGGTGAGGGGAGAAGTTACACATTTTAAATACTACGTTAAATAGGCTACGAAACCCTTTTCTTGTAGGCGCATGTCGCCTTATTTTACTAATTTTTAATATCTATGGATGCTCTGCTTCAACATCCAGATTCCAGAGCCATGGTCAAATCGCTAAGATATTACTCGGGGTCGTTTAAAATTTGTATTCGACAAATTTTAAACGACCCTTTGGCATTAATTTTTCAGTGGTTCAAAATTTTATTGGTTAGAGTGGAGTGAATTTGGAATTCAATTTGATAAATGTTTTACTAGATTTTCTACAAGTGTGCGATATGACGAGTTGCACGACAGTAGGATTTGTTTGTGACAGGACTGGAAGTATGGCTAGAAAGTTTTTCTCTACCCACTCCACCCCTGAAAATTGTTGACTCTGTGAACGCCGAATGGAATTATTGTTATTTTTACGAGGACAACTTTTCTGCCACAGCTAAGCAGAAATCTATATCAGTCGGGTGAAGAAGAAGCGTTAAAGTTCCCAGGCGATTCTTTCCTATCTGTCTTCTTCCCCTTTCACGTCTTTCTTAAATTCAACACTCTTTATCCTCTTTATTCCCCTCTCAGTGGGAAAGTTCAAAACGCCCTCAAAGGTTACAAAGAACTACCATTAAAACTTGATTTACTTAGTACCGAAAACCTCTTCTATATTTATTTATTCGTGCAGAAAAAATAAAGAGTTTGCTCAAATTGCTCCTTGAATTTTGTGAAAGTTTCTTAAATCCAATTAAGACCAAGCAAAATTTCGCGAACTCTAGTTTAAAATGAAAAATAAAAAATCGATGCGAAACATCAGAAGAAGAAGAACATATAGCTATTATACTTTTAGCGATTCCTTTAAAAATGTGTAAATACGAAATATTCTAAAAATATTCTTTGGCCTTTTTTCAAATCCTGATACATACATAATGAGAAAAAATGGTTAAAAGCTTGCATTTTTTCTAAGTAACTATTAAAATAAAGTAGGTAGCAGAGAATTTTAAAGTTGAAAATTTAAAACTTTCAATTTTTCTTTCCTCCTATTTATTTTATTTTTTTAAAAATTTTTTTCGAATGGAGACGTTTAAGAGCATTGAGGCTTTTAAATTAGCATGCGACATCGGCGGTCATTTCATGAACTACCCAACATGGCCGCCACCACGGAAAATGTCAATGTCATCATAAGGAATAATTTAGTTATTTGATTTTTTAATTTGTAATCAATTCCGTGTTGTGAATTTTCAATCGATACCGTGTCGTGAATAAAATGGAATTTCCGACCGGGTATAGGAAAGCAAGCGGTTTTGATTTGAATGTCCTGGAGCGCAGAACGATTGTTATTCGAGGGGCTGATTCGCCGCTTACTAAAATAATACATTAACCAGTAAATATTACTCATGAACTAATGCAATGCTTATAATATGTAGTGTTGCACTTGCAATGGTACGGATAATGAAACATTTAATGTTACATATATAAGTATCAGATGAAATTAACGCAATGAGGAGAAGAAACCTGTGGTTTGAAATTGCCGGTTTATCATCACAATCAATTAGTCGCTTCCTTATTTGAGCTCGTGTTCTTGGTGAATAAGGAGGTGATATATCTGGCTTTACGCAGCAGAAAGTCTCAGATGGAAGAGCTTTAAATTGTTCTAAGACTGGTTCTTTATGGCGTTTCCACACGCCCTTTTTATAAGTCGAAGATACCATTTCCAAATCAAGAAAATTATTTCAACAAAATTGGAATAAGAAAGTATGAAATATTCCAACATATTTAAAGACACAAGTAAAGTAAATCTTTTTTATTTTGAAAACATATACAACATATACCGGTGACAAAACAGTAAGACAGCCACGATGTGCTTGCAACAGTGGCTCGAGCCGTCTTTGCAGGAGCAAACCATCTTTTTCACGAAAACGTCATTGTTTGTGGAGTGAACGGACGTTTCAATTGACGAATTCCCAGTCACAACATGTGGATCGGACGATATTTCAATTGTTTGCAAACATGAAGCGTACACCTGTATGTTTGCGGAGGTTTTAGCCGTTACCCCGCACATAACTAAGAGGCCAGAATTTATAACCTCTTGGCCTTCGCGCATATTTCGCGTTGTAGGAGTTGCTGCAGTGAATCTGCACAACTTCTACAGCGATATCGTCAACACTTTCCAGCTCCTTTCGCGTAATTTAGGAAAAATCGCGATTTTCCCTATACTTTCAATGACGTTTTGTCCGTGGGAGCGGCCATACTTGCTTCGGCACACTAGCGCCGCCGTTTCCACGGTGATATTTTCTTTCGTCAATATCTTCAAAAACTCGAAGCCTCATTCTCTACGCCATCCTGTCCTGTTGCCTTATTTTTTTCAGCCTCGCTATCGCCCTATTCACCTCCTCTCTGCTTATCCCGTTATCCCTATCCTCTTCCCCCTCCATTGCCCTGCTTTTTCCTCCTAATACCCTATTTTCCACTCCCCTTAACAGTTTTATAAAGTACCGGGACCACATATCCATCTTCATTTCCTCGTTGATGCCCTTCGTTCCTCTTCTTTCCCTATTGACCACCTCCCATTCCCTCCCTTCGCTTTTCGCTTTTTTCACTTCCTCCACATTCATCCTTCTCTTCAACCGCCTTTTCTTGTTCAACACAGCGTTTCCCAAGATTTATGGGAACTTTCTGGGGAACAACAGGACCAAAGCATCTCAGCAACTTATTTTCACTTTTATCAAACAATGTTTCTTCTATACCACATTCTTTGAGAACCCACTCATTACCGACTTTGTCCATTAGCGTTTTACTGTACATATTCCGCAGGAACTGCACGCCAACTGCGTTCACTTTACTTCTATCCCTTTCTTAATCCTTTAAGGTCCTCGCTCCCATACAGCACAGTGGGTGCAAGCACAGAATTATATATTGCAATCTTAACTTTTTTCGTTACATTCTTACTCCTAGTAATAGCTTGTACACTGCCGATAAACTTTCTGCCCTCGATTATACGTCTGGATATTTCTGCTTCTACCCTTCCGTCAGCAGTAAATAAACTTCCAAGATACGCGAACTCATCAACTTGTTCTATCCTCTCTTCGTTTAAGGCAATATTGCATACTGTTTTCTCACCCCTTCTTTCAAACACGATAGTTTTTTTTTATTTGCGTTAATCTTAAGGCCCATAGTCTTCATGCTGGTAGTCAGTCTGCTTAACATTCTCTGCAAATCATCGACTGATTCAGCCGTAACAATTTTATCATCTGCAAACGCAAGTTCACGTACTTTTACTGTCCCGAGATCAATGCCTTCTTCGTCTGAGAGAGATATTCTCAGACATTTGTCTATGTATATATTGAACATCCAGGAGGACATAACGCAGACCTGCCTAATGCCCTGCTTAATATCAAGCAAATCGCTCAGTTGTCCATTTACGCTTACACTCGCTTGAATACCATTATATATTGCTTTTATTGCTTTCAGAAGACAATCATTACTCCATACCCTTTAAGGACTTCCCAAAGTTTAATTATATCTACCTTATCGAAGACTTTTTCCAAATCAGCAAATGTACAGAGAACTTTTTTGTTTACTTCCAAACTTTTTTCTATGATCTGCCTCAAGATAAATATTTTATCCGCACATGATATTCCTGGCACAAATCCACATTGGACTTCCCAGATGGTAAATATTTTGTCCACGTTACTCAACCTTAACATTCTTTAGTTTCTTAATCACGGATACAATGTCGTCGATATCGATTCTTCTTTCGCTACCTACAGCGGGATTGTTTAACGTATCCTCTACAGTGCCACGGTTGTTATGCTCCCTAGCTTGACTTTTTATCTTCTTCCGCTTTAATTTCATCCTTGCTTTCTTTCACTAGTATCTTGGCTTTTCTGTTTTGATCCCCACGATTATCTTATAATCTAATCCTTTCTTCATCGATAAGACCTTTAATATTCAACATTCTCGAGTACACTTGTTTTTTCTTTTTAACAGCCACGCGGATTTCATTATTCCACCAAGCATTTCCAGCCTTTCTTCCTGCAGCCGCAGTACCGCACACTTCAGAAGTACTCTTGAAGATGCTACCCGTAGTATTATCCAAGCACCCTCTACATTTTTATTGCCTAATTCAATCTTCCAGTCTTCTTTATGATGCCCTAAACATTTATTCAGAATTTCACGATATACCAATTGTACTTCTGGTTTCTGCAAATTCTGTATTCTAACTCACGTCTGTTTCCACTTATTATTAATTTTACTTCTCCTCCACCCTTCACCTATGTTCATTTTTGAGAGTAAGAAGTAGTGATCCGTTTCGCATTCAGACCCTCTTATAACCCTTGTATCCCTTACAAGCCCTCTCAGTCTCTCATCCGCTACAACGAAGTCAATCATACTGTGGCTTTCGCCTCTGCACCAAGTATACATGTGGACCATTTTATCTCTGAATCAAGTATTTGTAATAAAGAAGCTTTTTGCTAAGCATAAGCTGATCAATTTAACCCCGTTATTGTTCGTTTTTGAGTCTCCAAAATAACCCAGTACCCTGTCTGTACCTTCGCGTTGCACACAAACCCAGCAATTCATACCTCCGAGTAAAATTATTCTTTCACCAGGATCGCAAGTACCTAAAAATATCATTAACGACTCCCAGAAGGTATTCTTTACATCCTTATAGTCACCGTCAACTGGAGCGTACCACGCTATAATCAATGGCCTTTTGATTTGTAATGGCCGTCATTTCGTTCAAAATAAAGGGTCATCCGTTTGAGGTAATTGAAATACCGGGAGCGGGGTCTGCCTGAGCCTCGACCTTGGCTGCCTGGGTTAGGGTGGCATCCCCCTGCCGCGGGCAGACGACTCTTCCACGGCTGTAGTTTGGGAAACAGTCTCCACTCATCACAGAGTGTCACCTAATCACTTTTCTTCACTTATCTCAAAACTTGTCACCTATATCACCTGTTTTGGAAATTTGTAACCTTTTCTCCTTTTTTTCAGTTGAAAAACTAAAATTTCATTCAAAATTACAATTTACAATGCCTTGGAGTTACCTGTAATTCGTGTGAGCTGAAATAAGCTGCAATTTTGTTGAGTACGGGAGAAAGCCGGGAAATGAGAGTGAATTTATTTCTCGGTCAGAAATTTTTTAAATTCTAATTGTCTTAGTAGAAGAACTTATTCAATCAGGACCCCAAGTGGAAAGTCTTACAGCTTTGAACACTTCCAATTTTAAATTTTTGAATTTTAAAGACTAATTATTGTAAAATGTTTATGATTTTGAAGGCTTGAGTTTGACAATTTTAATTTTTCAAATCTCATATTTTGTAATTGTTGAATTTAGAATGTTCAAAATCTGAAAATATACCATTTTGAATGTTTATTTTTAAGCCAGATAGCCAGTCGCTTTTTCACTTCTGTTTGCTTTTCTTGAATTGTTAGCCTCCTGTTCAGAATATGGTTCGAATTGGGAGGATTAACAATTTAATATTTTCAATTTGAAATATATACGAAATTGTTATATTTTAAATTTAAATTTCTCAAAGGTATACATTTAAGAAATGAAGGCCTTAGTAGTTGAAGAATTCTTTATTCATAACATTCGAAATTCAATCATTTTAGTTAGAAACATGATAAATTAGATCATTTCAAATCTCCAGTGTTTGAAATTCAACAATTATTGTTCTTCGAACACTCCTATACGAGTAGACTTATCATATTTTTGAAAAATTCAATAATTTGAAATTCAAGTAGTAAAAATTGAACAGATTCAAATTGAAAAGCTCAATAATTGAGTAATTTTTACGTTTGAAGCCTTCAGTACTTAAGAAAATTTTTAAGATTTTGAAATTCAACCCTTCAAGATTTTGCAAATTTATTTCAAATTGAAAAGCTTAATAGGTGTTGAATAATTTTAGATAGAAACATTCAAAATTGCTCGGTTTTTGGTTGAAATCGTTCAAAGATGCAGAATTAGAAATTAAAGCCTTTTAATACTTTCATAACTATTATTTCCAAATGATGAAAATCGAAAAATTCCGGATCAAAATTTTTAATATTGAACAGTTTGAAATAAGGAGCATTTGAAATTGAAGACATGTGAATTTCAAGGTTATTGTTAAACTTTCATTTTAAATCCTTTATATGTAGTTGAATAATTTTAAATTGAATATGCTAAGAATTTCATAATTTTACTTTGATACCGTAAGCCGGGGCTAAGCGGCGCATTTGTGGGGGAAGCGGCACACGGTGCCATTGTCGTCGTCATCGTTGTTATCGCCGCTATTGTCACTGTTGTCGCCATCGTCATTGCCTTCGTCGTTGTTATCGCCGCTATTGTCACCGTTCGCCGTCGTCATTGTCGTCGTAGTTTTCGTTATCGTCGTCGTAGTTGTCGTTGTCGTTGCTATTGTGATCGCTGTCGTCGTCGTTGTTGTCGTCGTTGTTGTCGTCGTTGTCCCTGTCGTTGTCGTTGTTGTAGTCGTTGTCGACGACGTCGTCGAGTTGTCGTTGTCGTCATTGTTGTTGTCGCTATTGTCATCGTTGTAGCCGTCGACGTCGTAGTTGTCGTTATCGTCGTAGTTGTCGTTGTCGCCGTTGTTATCGTCGCTATTGTTATCGTTGTAGTCGTCGTCGTCGTAGTTGTCGTTGTCGTCCTCATCGTTATCGTCGTTGTCGTTGTCGACGTTGTCACTGTCGTTGTCGACGTTGTCACTGTCGTTGTCGACGTTGTCACTGTCGTTGTCGAAGTCGTTGTCGTTGTCGTAGTTGTCGTTGTCGTCATTGTTGTCGTCGCTATTGTCATCGTTGTAGTCGTCGTCGTAGTTGTTGTTGTCGTCGTTGTTATCGTCGCTGTTGTTATCGTTGTAGTCGTCGTCGTCGTTGTCGTCGTTGTTGCCGTCGCCATTGTCATCGTTGTAGTCGTCGTCGTCGTCGTAGTTGTCGTTGTCGTTGTTGTCGTCGTCATCGTTATCGTCGTTGTCGTTGTCGACGTTGTCACTGTCGTTGTCGTAGTCGTTGTCGACATCGTCGTCGTAGTTGTCGTTGTCGTCATTGTTGTCGTCGCTATTGTCATCGTTGTAGTCGTCGTCGTAGTTGTTGTTGTCGT
>JAUMHM010000048.1:505628-519520 GCA_032362435.1 Melikaiella ostensackeni
GCATAAAGTTTTCCCTCCGAGCGTTTCCCCTTCCATACACACACTCGGGCCGCGACGATGTAAACAGTCAGAGCCGTATGAACCAGATAGAGGGGGGTAAACTGTTTCCCCTCATGCAAAACTCGTGTTAAATGAGCGTCATATAAAACTCGTTATATTTCGTTCAATTTTGATCACATAGATTTAAGAATAGGCTCATTCTATATGGCATACTTTCGTTATTTGGAATCATTAAAAACCTCGCGCTCGATTTTTGGTGCTGTAGGGTCGGTTTCTTCGTTCCACGCCACATATTTCTAAATATCAAAAAAATTGCAAACAGCAATGAAATAACTGTTTTATAAGCAAAGAATTTAAAAAAAAAAATTAAAATTCAAGGTTTTCATGAAAACTCAAGAAGATTTCCAGGTTTTCAAGGTCGCTAGACACTCTAATAGAAATCTATAGGCTAAGTGATTGATAAGTTTGATAAATAATTACTCATACCATCTTTTCACAAGCTTTCTTTCCATCCATGAAACCTTTAGGAATGACGTTCGGAGTCAAAAGCTCATACCGCTGTCTGAACTCCTGGAAAGGGATCCTATTCGGGAATCCTTGTCTGCAGATACGGATTCCTTCAAGCACTCCGTTGCACCTCAGCTGATCAAGAACCAGAGGAGCGTCTATTTTACCTGCCCTCTTCTCGTGATTCGGTATAATGCACCTGACGAAGTTCGGATTGGTGTTGCGCAAGGTGACCATCAGCTTAGCAAGCTGTTCCTTATAAAGCTGCGAAACCGTTCTGAACATTCCCTTTCTGGTCCTCGCGCCGAATTGCGTGTCGGTCAAGGCTTGTTGAGCCATTCCAACAATCTCAGCATCCTTCCAGATATGGCAGACGAAAGGATCCTGAGAGGCTTGAAGAAGACTCACTATGTTCTCGTTCAGAGGGTCCATGTTCTTCATGAGCCACTTGGCTGCCGAGTAATCTACTTTGCCAGCGTAGTGAATGATAGCGAAATCCGCAACTCCACGGAAGTCTGTCTTCATGAACTTGGGATGAACGCTGTGAGCACCAACGAGTTTCTCAACGAAGGTTTTATCTGTGGCTTTTGGGAACCAACACTCCTCATCTAGAAGAGCCATGATACCCATAGGTTTGTCTATTAAGTCTATCGTAGGTTGGAGATCCAATCCAAAGTCGATAAACTTCCATTCGATACCTTCGCGTTGATATTCCTCCTGTTCCAGAATGAACATCGTGTGATTGAAGAGCTGCTGGAGCTTTTCATTCGTGTAGTTGATGCAGAGCTGTTCAAACGAATTCAGCTCGAAGATTTCAAATCCTGCCATATCGAGGATGCCAATGAAACTGGCTCCTTGCCGTTTCGTTCTGTCGAGGGATCTGTTTATCCTGTTGACGAGCCAACGGAACATCCTCTCGTAGCACGCTTTCGATATCGCCTCCACTGCGAACTCAACTTGTTCCTTCGTCTGTGCCTTTGTGACGAAATCCCTACCAACTTTAATCCTCGGTTTCAGGAAAGCTTTAGTCATTTCTGTTACGCTCAGGCCTAGTAGGTGTGAAATTTTCTGGGCTACTGTGTTATCTGGAAGAGTAGCTTGGTCGGAATTTCGCTCCTGTCTAAACTGCATAGATCCAAACAACATTACTGCAGAGACTATACGGAAGATTGAGGAAAAGTCTTCATTCGTCATTCCCATTATGTTCATTGCCTTCACGGTGGAGAAAAATTCTGCAGCGTCATCCATTCCTGGGACTGGAAGTGCTCCGCTGGAGAGGAATGGATAAAGCTTAGGATCCTCCAGAATGAATTCTTCTGCGAAATACAATTTTTAGTTATTACTTTGTCCAAAATTAAAATGCGAGTAGCGGCAAATCAGGGTTGCTACAAAAGTCAGGTTTAAAAATTCCATGATTTTTCTAGGTTTTTCGATTCTATTTTATAAAAAATTTAATCAATTTCATTCAATTTCAACACATTCTGCTAGTCGGAAACTAATTTACCAACAATTTTTTGTAAAATATCAATCAATGCAAACCCTGGTGAAAAAAATATGTTACGACAATCTACAGTTTTCTACGAAAACGTTTTTACAGATAACTGTAGAAACTTGGAGATTTTGTAATAGTTCGGCATACAAAACTACAAAATTGTATGAAAAATTAAGATTTTTAGTGAATATTTATGAATTTTTATGATTTTGTATCAAAAATAAAAAATTTCTACGAAAAATGATCAAAATCTACAACAACAAAACGCAATCTTAAGTTTTTATAGTTTTTCGTATAAAATTACGAATTTCTACAAAGATTTATGCATAATTATATCTTTGTAAGAAATTTTACGAAAATATACGCCTGGAAAAACTAGATGTAGTTTCTCATATTTCATTTACAAGTTTCTACACACAATTATGAATAGCTACAATTTTTTAAAACCTACAACCCCATAATAAAGGTTTAGTTTTTCATAATTTTTTATAGATTTTTTTTTACAGAAAATTATGAATTTCTGCACAAATTGACGAAAACTGACGATTTGCCAAAGCTATTTGCAGCTTTTCATATTTTTTCTTGAAAAATTACAAATTTGTACACATAATTATGAATAAATACAATTATCCACAATTCAATAGAAAAATTTAAAACTCCAAAATGGAGGTTTATTTTTTCATACTTTTTAATAGGTTTTTGAAATAACTGAAAAATCCCGAAAAATAAAATTCCCGACAGTGTAAAATTGCCGAAAAAGAAAAGATTTGAAAAATATAAAGTACCTACCCAAAATTATAAAATTCCCGACAATTTAATATTACAGATAATTTAGTATTTCCGAATTGGAAAACTCCTGAATAATAAAATTTTCGACAATTTATAATACTCGCGAATTTGAAAATTTACCATAATAGATAATGCCCGAAATAAATTTGCCGACATTATAAAATATCCGACACTATAAAATTGCCGACACAGAAGTAAGAATTGTAAAATTCTCGAATCTCATTTTAAATAATAAATTTAAAAAATACGTTCATCAAATAAAAGTATTTTATATTAATAAGTGTCTGGGGACACCGAAAATATTTGGTGTACGCTCTCCGAATATCGGTGAACCTAGCCGCCCTTTCTAGTTTTCCCTGGACTCACCGAAAATATTTGTTCTACGCTCACCGAATGTCAGTGAATCTAGACAGAGCCTTTTATTTATTAATTTTTTTATTGTATTATTTAACATTTTTTTAATTGTGTAGATTCGGAAATTTAATAATTCGTGAATTTCCGTGTGTTGACAATTTTACAATATCGGATATTTTATAAGTCGGCAATTTTATTTCGGAAATTATCTATTATCGGAAATTTTCAAATTCAGTAATATTATAAAACTGTCGGGAATTTTCTATTTAGAATATTTTTTTTTCGGGAATTTTAAAGAGTCGAAAATTTTATTTTTCGGGACTCTTCAGTCGTTCCAGGTTTTTGTAAGCAATTACGAATCTTACAAAGGTTAATCAATATGTAATTACATATTTCCATAAAAAAATTAGGAGAATGTGCAACCCCAAATCGATCACTTTTCTTTAATTTCATTTGAAAACGTTATCCTCTTAGAACGTTTTCGTATTTCGTAAACAATTTTTCGAGAATATTTAGATTTCCTAAATTTTGAAATTTCTCGAAAACGGTGAAAGATACGTAAAAACTGGCAAAATTTAAAAGTTTTTTTTTAAATTTTGACGTTTACCCTCAACAGGCATAATATCGATATTTGCAAAATTTAAGACGATTCAAATTTTGAATCAAATCATTTCGGGATATAAAAGACGTTTGACGTATTGTGTGAATTAAATAGAAAATCTAAGACTTTTTATTATGGCTTTCCGCGAAAAAACTATTATATTATATAAAATGCATTAAAAATTCGTAGAAATTTTTGTGAAAATTCATAGAAATTATTTTCACTACGGAATGTAAAGGACTTTTTAATAATTATTGAATTCTAAACAATTCTCATTAATATTATAATTTTTTTAAATTCTGGAATTATAATCATATTATTATTATTAGTAAAAAGATCAATTCGTATTAATTCTAAATTTAAAATTCGCCCTGAAGTACTAAAATAATTATTAAGACTTTGAAGTACCGTGAAATGAGGCTAAGCGGCTTGTTTTTTTTCGATATTTTACATAAGAATGGAAGAAGGAATTTCAATTAAGTATTAGTGTTTCAAATATATAATCTCGATCCGACCCTCTTTTGTACAATAAAGCACAAACCAACACTTAGTTTATAAACAACTATTTATCATCCCTTGAAGTGTGAGCGACTTTACCCCACAATGTAGTTTATAAGTTTTCTTATCATTCTATAATTTGATAGATTTTCTACTTTTTGAACGTGGTGAAAAGTACTTTTGATCCCTTAAAATGAGTAATTTTCAAGGGAAATAATATTTCGTTCGGTTTATAATAAAAAAAACTATGAGCCGCTTCCCCCCACAAAAACAAAAATTCTTATAAAAATCATTCTGCAAGATGAAAACTATATTGTATGGATGTGAAAATTTGCATAAATCTTCTTAGAGTGCTAGAAAATATGATCCACTGCACAAATTATCCACAAATTTCTACAAGGCAAGTTTTGCACGAGTTTTTTAACAACCTACCAGATTTCCAAAACTGAGAATTTTATACGAATACACTTTTTATTCGTTATAACTAACTAAACTGCACTAAACAAGATTGAAAATAAAATTTAACATTTATGAAAAAAGTGACAGCCGCCAATCTTAAAATTTGTTATCCAGAGAAAGAGATAATTATAAAAAATAAAATTGCGAGTGAGCCGGTTTCCCCCACACGTGCCGTTTAGCCCCATTTTACGATAGGTGCGAATAAAAGAAATCAAGTTATATTCTCAATATTCTATGACTTTTCCAGGTCTTCCAGGCCTTGTAGCAACTCTGAAAGTATTTTGTTTGTATAAAATTTGATTTACTCTTTTGTTCTGGAGATGCTCCTGCCAACAACTGGTAGAATATGTGGAAGGTTCTTTCATCCTTGGCTTGTCGAATCGCTCTGGACTTTTCAAGCAGATATGTCTCAATGTTTGCTCCGGCAATGTAACCAGAAGCATCGAAATTGATCCTAATGAATTTTCCCTGTAAGTGAAAAAGTTTCAAACATTAGAAATTATACAATTTTTATCTAAAATTATCATTTTAGTCATCTTGATCAGTTCATTAAGACAAAATGAAATTTTTAAAAATAAGACATTAAATAAAATTTTCCGTGAAAAATAGGAACGCTTTTTCAACTCCGCTGGGCTTCGTTCACAGGACCTTTTGTTTGCCGGGCGACTGCTCTGTCGTCTGGCAAACGAAAGGTCCAGGGCTCGAATCCCAGCGGAGTTGAAAAAGCGTTCCTTTTTACACGGAAAATTTTATTTAACAGTAGAAATCGTTATCAAAAGATTGATCAATATGAAAAGTAAGTATTTAATCAAAATATTTCTTACAAATCGTGACGAGTTGTCATTCTTGACAGTCTTCGCATTTCCAAACGCTTCCAGAATAGGATTGGCTTGCAGAAGCTGTTGTTCAAGTTCACCCTGCGAGGGAAGAAAAAGACAATTATAAAAGAGTTTTAGAATTGTTTTTAGAATATTAGGAGAGTTAAAAAATAATGCGTTTTTAAATGATGATGATTATATTTTCTAAACACACGATTAAAGAAAAACTGAGAGCACAATAAATGCACGTCGAATTTTCTAGTACTTCATTTTACAAGGAGACACTTTGAGATAAAATTTACAATCAATTAATTCACAATGAATTCATTAGAAACAGGTGTCTATTTTACTCATAACTAGATTTTATGACTTATTCATGAAGCTAACTATAGATTCAAGTAACTACATCAATCCACTACAGATGGCTTTTTATCTATTGCGGGTATCTTTAATTCATTCAAAATTCCAATAATTTTCGTAATATTGCTTGACTTTCAATTATGTAAGCAATATTTACTAATATATGCCAGATTTGATTAACTTTGTAAAACAACTCGAACAATTAAATATTAATTTTTAATCGTTGCGTGTGTTATGAAATAAAAAAATGACTAAGTCTCAAATATTGAAATGCAATAGATATATCGATTATCAATTGATGTCTATGATTGGGATTTGGTGACAGGATTTCTAACTAAGAGACATTCAATACGATTAACTCTTGGTAACTAAACACTTAACGTGAACAAAAGGAGTATTTATAGAAAATATATAAATATTGTGTGCTGATTCAAAATTAGGATGACACTTCAAAAAAAGGTAAGGTTGAATATTGAGGTGGGTCGAAAATAAAAAATTCTGGAATTCGAAATCGACACAACGCGAAAAAGTAGCGTATTAGGATCATAAAAGAGTGTAATCGGTTTGGAATCGATAGATTTCAATTTTTTTACATTCCTGGAGGACAAAACAGTTTTCCCAATTTTTCGCGAACTTTAATCCAAGATTTTCTCAGAGGTAATTCCTATTTAATTCACCCCTGTTTTCGTAAAAAAAATTTACCGCCTGTGTAAATAGGAAAATAATTTTTTCGCGTTCGTGAAAACTTTCCAGTGTAGGCTTTTTTAGCAAACAAATACACTACAAAAAATTTCATTAAATACCAAATTCCAAATTTTGATAATATAATATCTCCGCTAAAAAACGCCCACAAATGTTCAGAAAAATTTTAAACCGCAAGTTATAAAGATAATTTCATCAAACACCAAAATCAGGATTTTTAAACTTCGATGTTTTTCTAATTTCAATTCCAGGGTCTTGGCGATATTTTTCCTAGTGCATTTTTGTTACTGGAAAGTTTCGAAGTACCCGAAAAAATTATTTTCCTATTTACACAAGCGTTCAGAATTTTTTCTTAAAAAGGGGGATTAATTAAATAGGAATTATCACATAGAAAATTGTTGATTAGGATCCGCGAAAAATTGGAAAAATTTTCTTGTCCTCCAGGAATTAAAGAAAAAAAAATGAAATTCAAGAAAATTCAAAAACTCTGCAAAGAAAGAATTTTTTAAACATTTTTTTGGAGCGCGAGTAACCAAGTTGCATATCTATCGCTTCCAAATTATTCATACTTTTTTAGGATTTCAATTAGGGTGGTCCAAAAACAGGCTTTTTCTGAAAAGAGAAAAAGCTTTTAGATTTTTTCAAAATATAAGTCAAATAATAAAGTTTGACCTCTAGAACCTTATCAGATAATTCTAAGTGCTGCCTCAATTATGTATAAGTTAAAAACGGCAAAAAAGTCGAAAACAGATTTACATCTTGAAATGAATTCTTTTATTCGTAGCAACAAATGAATCAATTATTATTGGGACCATCATTTTGGACATCTATTAAAGTTCTGAGAAAAAAATTGAAACAAATTTTTTATTTGAGTTTTTGACGTCTATAGGCAATTGAAAATTATTGCTGATTTGTAATAGTTACAGATTTCCATTCAGCGTGACTTTTTTCAGCATAATATTGCTAGCAGACTATTTTCCTCGGTTCTTGATGTACTAAAAAAATTATTAAACTTCCAAGAAATTAAAGGTCGCAAAAAGTTTGTAAATTTTTCTTGACTATATATTCAAGTTTTAATGCATGTTCAACAAGTTTCCTACAAGTTTCATATCAAACAATGAAACCGCTCTCTAATTATCTTTATTGAAAACTTTGAAAAAATGCTTTTTCTGGCGCCAATGCTGTTTTTCTTCAAACATGCTTATCGGATTTACAAATTTGTGAAGTTAAAACTATTTTTCAGGTATATATCTACCATTTTTGTTGACATCTCATTATCGTTAAGTGAATAACTTTGAAAAGACATAAGGAAAATGATTTAAAAACCAGAGTTATGTGATTTTTGTGTTTAAGATAATTTACTTAATTTCTTAAGGGGTTATATCTACTTGTGCTTCGAAAAATAAAGGTTCTTTTATCATCGTTTTTAGTCATAGTGATAAAATTTCATTAGAATATACTACGGAGTATCGATTAATTTATGTATCGAGGTAATCGTATGAATTTTTTCAAGAGAAAATCTTGACAACTGGGGGAAGTATGGCCATTGCCCGAAAACACCTTTTTTTTATCATCACTTGCGGTAAGCAAAATAAATCTGAAACGGCTCATCTGAATTCAAAAAACCAAAAAGATTCCACTAGTATACTTCTATAAGGAGTTTTTGAACGAAGGATTTAGCAAAGTTACAATTTTTTAAAAAATGGTGATGATTTTTCCAAAAGGTTAGATTTTCGAGGTCCCGGCAATTCGTTTTTTTCCCCTAAAAAATATAAATTTTGATCCAAATGAAAATCTTTTCGTTCACGAACTCTATATAGAAGTATACTGACAGAATCTTTTCAGTTTTTTGATTTTAAATGAGCAGTTTCAGATTTATCGTGCTCACCGATAAAAAAAGGGTGTTTTTGGGCAACGGCCATATTTTCCCCAGTTGTCAAGATTTTCTCTTGAAAAAAATCATACGATTACCTCGATACATAAATTAATCGATACTTCGTAGCATATTCTAATAAAATTTTATCACTATGACTAAAAACGATTATAAAAAAACCCTTATTTTTCCAAGCACAAGTAGATATAACCCCTTAACTGGAATGGTTGAATTTGCAGTTCAAACAATTATTTTTCATTAAAAAAAAAACAAATATTCAATTGTGTAAATTAATTTTTTTCCTTTCTAAAAATGTTTCTATAATTGTGAAAGACTTACAATTTTCAGGATTATCTCCCTTAAAAAAATAATATTAATCCAAACAATTACACATTTCTAAAAATTGCTAACTTCATGAATATTCTAGCCTATTTTTGATTTGTGAGGCTTTTTATGTTCTGTTTTCGGTTCACGAAAGGGTTTACAAGAAAGTAGATTTCATTTCGATCTTCATAAAAATAGGACATTTTTCTAAACGCTCAGTTTTCTATGTGCATGTAGAGCGTAGACGATCATGATTTGGTCGTGATGTAACAACTGACACTCGAAAACTTATGAAAATTCATGACAGGCAATTGATCTTGAGAATTAGATCATTCTGATACTCAACTCGCTGATCAAATAAAAAATCCAAAATCGGTATGAAAGCGTTGCATATCATTTTGATCCAATTTTAAGAACAAATTGATTAACTGGCATTTACTGTGTAGAAATGGCAATGTTTAAAAATTCAAATTCATAATTGTGTTTGAGTTTTGAATCCTCTTATGTCGAATAATAAGAATGAAAATATATATTCCTAGAACCTTTTAATAACCCCGGAAGAGATTAGAAAAATGGCTTAGTACGCATCCATTTTTTAGAGCTATATAGGTATACTTATAGGAATATAGGTATACTACATAGGTAATTTAATTTAGACTACTATAAAGATGCGCTAAAAACCGACACAGAAATTTGTTAGATTATCAAATTCACGACCTCGGTAGAGTTCGGGAATCGTTTATAGTTAAATTAATAATTTTTTTGTAGTTTTAAATCCTCATATGTTGAATGATTCAAAAATAAAAAAAGATTATAATTTGTTTTTGTTTTTCAACTTTTTCCGGTTGAATCAAGTTTTTCATGATTAGCCATGGACTAATGAGTTAAAGATGTTATGAATTTAATACGATGTTTGAAATCTCTTGCGACGATGTTGTAATAGGCACAAAATTAGGTGTACGGTGTAGTTTGGAGCTCGTCGTTCACCGCTGTTGTCCTTACGCAACGGCTGAGAGCGTTGGAGGTGACATTAATTGACTTTGGATGCTTTTTTAGAGCTACCATCTGTTATTCCATAAGATTTTAGTCTCCTACTTCCTGATGGCCTAGTCAGTTTCTTGAAATTTGACAGTTGTGTAATAAGACCGCCTCTTCAGCTACTGCCAGTACCCTGCTGACCCCTAGATGTTCGAAATGTTAAGTGCATCTTGCATGGACAATATGTCGGAGGCGCTTTTTGAGTTGGATATTTGTACCTGTTGGAATTCATGTAAGATTAGTACAAAAAGCGAACGAACATTATACTTCTAACAGATTAGTATATATAGAAAGAAGTGGTGTTTACTTTATACAAATGCTATATCGCCGAAAGGCTCTATGGTTTTGTTTATAAATTCTGATATGGGGTCTCCTTATGAGTCGCTTAAGTGCGTATGCTTTTGACCACACGCGTCGTTCTAGCTGCTCTTTCGCCTTGGTAGAATAAAGATAACTGAATAAAGATATGCTTGAAACCGTATTTCATTTGTTTAATTATTTTATTACAAGTCCTAGCACTAATAGTACCAAAATATTCTGCACCGAGCTATCCCGGCTTATGTCATTAGTTACGGGCGCATATTTGAAATGCGATCAAGTGATCTGATGAGAGTGATATGCATAAATTGACATATTGGACAGTCTGGTATAATTTAATCCCACCATCCATGGGCTGGGTTGCAGGCAAGTGCATGACGGAGACTCATGATGGAGACTCACAGCTTTAGGTGGAATCTTAATCATCAGAATCTCGGTGAAAGTACATAGAAAAATTTCCAGCAGTATCGAATCAGGGATCAAACCCCGGACCTCTGGTAGGAAGTCCGAGCGCTCAACCACCTATGTCACCGAGGCTTATTACTTATTACTTTTATACTTTTCTGCGTTCTTCGATTTTTTCTCGGATGAGTCCGGTTTTTCATCATCAGCCACGGATTAAGTCGAGTGCCTGATGAGTAAAAAGTGTTATGAATTTAATACAATATTTGAAATATCTTGCGAACATGTTGTCGTAGGCGCAAAATTGGGTGTACAAGGTTTGATCCGAAAGTTTCTTCATTGGTTCTATAACTCAGCTAATATTGGTTTTGGGGATTCCAAGCTCCGTGTAAATCTCACCTGGAATGTCCCCTTCTCATAGGATAGAGGGCGACCTGAAAGTATTAATTAGTAGGGTCCGGAACCGAAGGTGACAATCGATTCTCGATTCTTTAATTCCAAAAGAGAACGTCGATTCCGGGAATTGAAAAACCGACAGTAGGAAGTGACTCTTCAATTTCGATTCCATCGATTTCCGTACCCCCCGCCACTTTCAGAAAAGCCCGCGATAATTTAAAATATGATTTAAATTAATGAAAATTCATGAAGTAAAATGAAATTAATTGAATCAAATTTATGAAAATTAACGGGAATTTATGAAAATTGATGCAAATTATTATCAATTAATAGGAATTAAATCAAAGAGAATCGACGTCGACTCCGCCGTCAAGAGATGATTCTGCTATCAATTCCGACAAACAGATTCGATTCCAAATAATTGATTCTCAAACTCAGGAATCGGTTCCTCCTTGGAATCCGCTCTGAAAATGTCGGGAGAGAAGGAGCAACTCGTGTGCATCAAATTTTGTTTTAAACTCGAAAAAACCGATAAGAGATGAAAAATTTCACTGAAACGTTTTAATAGCGTCGGGAGAAAACAAAACATATTTTTAGCTGGCATACATTTTTTAGAGGCATAAAAGTGTACTCATTGGTATTTTAAACAGGTATATTCATCAGGGTATAGCGTAAAATACAAATTTTTGTGATTTTAAATGCTTGGGGTCTTATCTTTTCCCTTTTTGCCTATGGAAGAAAACTGTAGAGTTTCATAACGATCAAATTTTTTAAAAATGTTTTGCAAAGCCAAAATAAGTTTCAAACTAAGTCTTGAACGTGTTAAAATTTGTTGAAAATCATTTTTTTAATTGCGATATGTATGCATTTTTAATCTGGCTTATTAGTAAAACCCTTCGAAAATATGAAACAGTTTTTTTTCGAATTACAAAAAGTTAGGATAATCAACTTTTGGTCATTATTTGAAATTTTCTAAAGAATAATTTTTGTATAGCAATTTTCTTGAAATGTTCTAGAAACGCATAAATTACCAGCAGAGTTAAAACAAATTAATTTGTTTAGAAAAGCATGAAATCTTCTATAAATCTGCTCACTAAAAAAGGGGCAGTGGGCCCAACTGCTTGGGTTTGTAGAATGTGCTTTATCGGAAAGATGCACAGTACTTTGATATAGAAATTTTTTAAATTATCGAACCTACGCCTTTGGTAGAGGTTGAGAATTTTTTAAATTTAAATTCATAATCTTTCATATTTCTGAATCCTTGTATGTCGAGTAATTTAGAATAAAAAAAAGATAACTTAATTTTTTAAATAACGTCGAAAGAGATTGAGAAACATGCGACGTAGCAATTTTAGGAATCATTGAAGTCACGTCTTTGGTAGATATTGGGAATTTTGTATGCCCAGTTTTTTCATCGTTAAACATTCAGTTTTTAATGCTTATTCGGAATTTCTCAAATGTGCATTGAAATTAATTTAATGAATAAAAAGATAAAATGTGTATAGTTAGAGTTTCGTATTTCTGTTATCATTCGTGAGACTGTAATCGAATCGCCCAAATTTTCAATCTCTAGTTTCTAACGGTACTTTACGTTTCGGCACTCTCAGATTTCGAAAATTAAAAAAAATTTTCGATGTCTGTCTGTCTATTTGTATGTATGTTTGTCTATATTTCTGTATGTCTGTTTGGTTACCTGAATGTTGTTGCCACGCTGAGTTTTGAAAGATTTGACAAATGAAATCAGCCTTGTATACAATTTTGTAGGGTCCCGAAATGATGGTCAAGTTCTTAAACCAGTTTAATGCAACTTTGTCGAAAGTTTCAAAAAATTGTTTTTAAAAGTTTTGGTAGGTGACAAAAAGACTTGAGAATAATCTTATTGACATTTTTGAATTCAAAGAAAATTAAAAATGTCATATGCTTTTCAACGTTTTAAAAATTTTCAACAAATAATAAGAACTATTTTTCTGATAGATTGAGAAACTAAGTATTGAATATACTTTGAAATTATCTCACTTAAATTATCCGATTTAAGGAAAATTCAAAAAGTTTGATCATTTCCAAAATGAGGAACTTTTTTAAAGAGATCCATCAATTTTAATTATGGTTTTCAGAAGATGTCAACAAGATAAAAAATTATCCTAATTAAATTTTTTCGATAATACTATAGGAGTTGCTATTCTAAAAAATTTCTGGTTTAATATTTGATATTAATTTTTTTTCTAAATCTTATGTGTACTTGAATTCAGTAATTTCTTCAATTATTATTCGATTTCCAATTTATGCTAATTTTATGCTGGATTCAGCGGGAAATGATACGTCTCACTCATGTGGATCGTCGTTTAATGTCATTTATTCAGACAGCGTTAGAACAAAATTACGATACAATATGTAATAACAGTAAAACAAACTGTTGAAAAAGCTCATCCATTAGGAGTAAAAACAGACTTGAGCAACGATATTGACACCGTAAGAGGGGGTATTCTATTATAAATTGATTTCTATAAAAAGGACGCCGATCTCATATAATGATTTTTTTTTAGGTATGTTCAACCCTATTCAGCGCTTTATAGAAAAAAATATGTTGTAAGTCGATATAGTCAAGGACTGTATAGAAAAAAATGTTCACAGTAGTTTTTCAAAAGCGGGGGGAAAAATGTTTGAAAAAAATATGTTTTTTGCACTTGCTTTTTTTTAAACAGTCGTACAAATAATGTTTTTAGTATCATATATAATATATTTTTGGTACTAGCATGGGCTGAGGCGTATTAACGAAATAATTATTTTGAATTTTTCGATTTTTTGTAAAATCTTCTGAAATAATCACTTGCTGGGGCTATTTTTATGTACGATATATTTTCATATATGTTGAAACTCATAACATATAAAAAATGTATACACCAAACAGGTTTAAAATAATTTCAAGCTGAGTAACCAAATTTGATTGTAAAAGATATATAT
>JAUMHM010000048.1:519620-529733 GCA_032362435.1 Melikaiella ostensackeni
TGGCTATACCGCAAACCGATTATAAAAAATGTTTCGAGGATTGGTTCAAGCGCTGGCATAAGTGCGTTGCAGTCGATAGGGAGTACTTTGAAGGGGACAATATCGATTATGATGAAGAAACTTGTATTTTTTATTTTAAAAATAAAGTCCTAAAATTTTTTGATCAAGGTGGTAATTAATTATTAACTGATCAGATAATAATTGTATGATTGAAGATTTTTAAAATCAGAAATACATAATTCAGAAATGGGTAAAAATTGGTAATAATTGGTTTTTCACAATTTTATACGAGAAAAAGTTAGAACAAATAAAGTTTGATTTAAATAATCTGAGAATAGTTTGTTTCATTTTGAAAAAACTTATCGTTTATTTGTGTCTATGATTAGAAACTGTTTTCAGCGAGATTTATACTAACTTCTGATTCTATAAATATTCCTAATCATACAATTAATTATTAACTGATAAGATTATAATTGTATGATTGGAGAATTTTAAAATCAGAAATAATTTAAAAATTAGTAAAAATTGGTTTTTCAGAGTTTTATATGAGAGAAAAAATTAGAACAAATAAAATTTGATTTGAATAATCTGAGGATAGTTTTTTCTTCTCAAAAAATCTTATTGTTTATTTTTGTCTATGTTTAAAAAAAATCTATAATAATTTCTGACTCTATAAAAGTCTTCAATCATACAATTATTATCTGATCAGCTAATGATTAATTGTATGATTAGAGATTTTCATAAAATCAGAAATTATTATACATTTCGCTGAAAACATTTTTTTTTAATCAAAGACACAGATAAACAATAAGATTATTCAAGAGGAAAAAACTATCTTCAGACTATTTGGATCAAACTTTACTTGTTCTCATTTTTTCTCGCGTATAAAACTGGAAAAACCAATTTTTAATCTTTTAAAAGGGAAAAATCAACTTTTCAACAACAAAAAATCCGAAGTGAGATTACACAATAGTAAGGGGATATTTTTGTAGAAATTTGTCAAAGGAACAATTTTGCTCTCTTGAGTTATTTTCATTTATCTCTTCGTTTTCAAGAAAAACTGAAAAATTCGATTTTTTTTAAATTAAAAATTAATTTTTTCAAGAACGGCTCGGACGTAGATTGTTTTTTGGAAAATAGTTTTCAGACATCCCAGATACAAAATGAACAAAAAAATTTTTGGCGTTCGGACCTTTGGGTTCAGTCAACTCAAACGAACCGTGAGGTTACTTTATTACAGTCTGCATATACTAGATATATAATTAATAATAATATAATCTCGTATAATATTGATATAATCTAATAGTATAATATATAATAATTAATCAAATTAAATAATAATAAATTATTATTATTAAATCATCTACAATATATTATTATAATCTCGTATCATAATTAAGTAAATTATCATGAACACAAAAATCGTGTGACTCTGGCTTTCAACCATTTTCCTTGCGTATTGTCATAGTTGAGATATAAACCTGACAAATAATGTTTACTTCACAAATTTTTAGATACGATAAGCTTGATTAGAGAATAACATTTTTTAGCGCTCGATGAGCATTTTTTAAATTTATGATGGCGATAATTAGAGAACGGTTTCATTGATTGATATGAAACTTACAAAAAACTTATTGAACAAGCATTAGAACTTTAATACATAGTGAAGAAAATTGTCAAAGTTTTTTGCGGCCTGTAAAGCGCGAAAAATGTCAATTTTTTAGTAAAAATATCAAAAAATGACGATTTTTTGGGCTGATTTTCTTTGAGTTAAAAAAATTTCGAAATTTTAATCATTTTTTTTTAGTACATCAGGAACCAAAGGATTCGTTTCGATTTTTCATCTTACAACTTAAATAGATGTCCTAAATGATGGTCCCAATATTTTTTTTTCATGTGTCGCTACGAGTAAAAAAAATTTATTCAAAGATGATGATTTTTCGACTTTTTTACAACATTTTTGAGGCAGCACTTTGAATCATCCGATCGAGTTCTCCTAAGGGTAAAACTTTATTATTTGGCTTGTATTCTGAAAAATTCGAAAAGCATTTTCACTTTTCAAGAAAAGCATTTTTTTTATAACTCTAATCCCAATATGCTACTTTTTCGCGTTGTATCGATTTCGAATTCCAGAATTTTTTTTTCGACCCCCCTTATTGAATATTCAAAAATTTCAAAATATGAAAGGGTGTAAATTAAAAACCTTGAAATTCAAAGGCCTACAAACTTAAAACCAATCAGATTGAGAATGATTTAAAGTTGGAGAGAACCACATCAATATTATTAACTGATCCCTTTAATTACCGCAAATTTATCCGCTACAGTCCCAGTTCCCTGGATCCGCAGGCAGCAGAAAAAAAGGCGAAAGAGAATTCATTCTTGTTACAAATGATCAAGAGGACATGAGTTAGCCAGTGATTTTTTAGTTTTGCAACGGATGACTCATATGTAGAAAAAAGCGATTAGTGGAGGATTGAAACTTGTGGTTTGCAATCCTCCTGATGAATCCAAAACCATTTTGTTAGTAGGTATTAATGATAGAGGCAAAACAGGAAAACAAAGCTATGATATTTTGCAACCTGGTGACGTTCTGAGCTTTAATTTTGACTTACTATGATTAACGCCGGACTTGGAGTCTACAGGAATGGCCATCGACAAATCAGCACCGAAAATAAAACAATTTTTACATTAGAATAAAATACAGTCTATCCAGACTTTCGGTTTCAGGAATCACAGCGATTCAGTTGTTCAATTTTAGGTAGAAAAGGAAATTTTTCCCCAGAAAAAGGGATTCATTAATAAAAACTACTACATACTCAAGAATCACAGCAGTTCACTAGTTCAATTTTAGGTAAAAAGGGAATTTTTCCCAGAAAAGGGGATTAAAAGGGGATTCCCTTTATTATTTAAAAAATAACATTAGCGCCTTTTCTTAGTGCAATATTTCCACTTACTATACTATTTTTTTAGCTAGATTTCAAAAATTTGTTGAACACTTCAGCACTTTCTACTGATAAAAATATATCATATAAAATGCAAGAATATGAAAGATTGAAAAATAGATAAGTAATAGAATTCGAAAATGCTCATATTTGACACTTTTTAATGCGTTCTAATCAGTAGATAGATTTTGATTCCTCATTCTAGTCAATTTTTTTCTAGTGTATGCTTTTCAGTATGCTTTTCTGAATTGTTCAATGTATTTTTCTAAGTAAGCTAGAAAAAGTAATTTGAAAAAAACACAAAAATGACTATTCCAAAACCCCCAACTTTTCTGCTTTTGTTTCCTTAAGATTTTAACATTGTTTTTTAAATGTATTTTCATCAGCTGAAAACTCTCAGATACTCAAAACCTTTCTTCATGTTAATGAGAAAAAAAATTATTTTGTAAAAAAGCAGAAATTATAAAAATTATTACTCACGAAAATAGAAAAATTATGAAAATAAGAGTTTTTTCAAATATGCAGCTTCCTAACATGTGAAACTCAGCCATATAACAATCGGATCTAAATTAATTATACTTTTTTAGGGTTTCCTCAGCTTGAATCGAAGAAACATGCTATTATTTTGCTTTCACAGAAAAAAAATGTCAATGATTTCAGAGATTTCAAAAAATTCAAAACATTTCAAAAATTTCACAAGGTTTTCAAAGATTTTAAAGATTTAAAATATTCAAAAGGGTTTCAAAGATTTTATAAAGCTTTCAACAATTTCAAAAATTTCGCAAAGATTTCAAAATATTTCAAAAATATTTCAAATAATTTCAAAAAATTCATAAGATTTCACAGGAATTTTTAAATATTTTAAAAATTCCTAATGGTTCAAAAATTATGAAAAATATGTAGGTTATATGTGCAGTTTTTGCTAATCAACTGTAAGAACAAAAAGAAATTAAGAAAACATTTTTTCTTTAATTATTTTTTTTAAAGGTGCAATGAAACAGGTTTTTTGATCGAGTCAAATGCGAGGTCAAATGCCCACTTTTTTTAAAAACGTTGGGTATGTTAACCTGAAATTTCCTCAGCTCGAATCGAAGAAGCACGCTATTATTTTACTCACATGGCAAAAAAAATTCACAGAAGTGTTTTTCTAAGTAATCTTGAAAGAAATAATTTGAAAAAATAATTCGAATTTCAAGAAGTCAAAGTCAAGTTTTGAGGGTGTAAGACGTTTTTTTATCTTCAACTATAGAATTGATTTATTTTTCGGGTTCAGTTTCTAGATTAAATCGTTAGCAATTTCTTCACTGTCGATTTTCTTTAAATTAACAAAATTTGCACATAATTCGTTCAGGAAATACTTGAAAATTGAATGGAAATTTTGTGGAAAAAAAATGGGAAAAAGGATCAGAATTCTCGACTTTAGTTATTTTAGGGGGTTTTTTAAATTGAAGGAGGAGGGGAGAGATTATGTAATAAAAGGGATGGACTGTGATCCATGCGGTTTCTTAACGGGATTACATAATTTTACCCTAAAAGAAAACTCCAAAATGGTGAAAAGTACCTAAAACATAATTACTGAAATAGAAAATTTACGCAAAATAAAAATTTCTAAAATTTTAAATAACCGAAAAAAATAAAACCACCGAAAATGCTTATTAACGAAATTGAAATATTCCGAATGTGAAAGTTGACGAATCCGAAAAAAATTAGAAATTTAAAATTCCCGAAATTAGCAAATTCTCGAATTTGGTAAGTTACAAAAAATTTAAAATTCCAAAAAAAATGTTTTATATTTTGTATCTGATGAAATCATATTTTATATTATATGTTTGAAATTGAAAACAGCTGTCGATTAAAAAGTAAATCTGTATAAAATTTGAAGTACGTGTGCGAGTCCACCAGATTTATTGATGTTTTCAACAATTTGAAATTTCGTGAATTTGAAATTTCCGGAACTCAATACTTCTGCGAATTTTAAATATTGGGTTTTAAAATGCCGGTAACTTAAACATTTCGGTAATTTCAAATTCCTGAAATTTTCTAGTTTCGTTAACTTCGAGTTTCAAAATATTTCAATTTCGTTAATAAACACTTTCGGTAGTTTTGTTATTCGAAAATTTTCTATTTCGGTAATTATATTTTCGATATTTTCCAACATTCCTAATTTTCCTCTTTCGGCAAAACTTCATCCCTTCTCAACTGGCTTTGGGAAGTAATTGTCATATTTTTAAAAAATCTCAACCTGAGCATTCCTTTCCAAACAATTTTACAATTTTCTATTAAATATTTGCTCAGAAGTATTTCACAATATTTGTGTCTCAATTAGAGCAAACGAATCTATGAAACAGCTGTGAATGTGAAATAGTTGACAGAAACTTTGAACAGTGCATTACAATCAATTTTCTCATAATCGTAAATCGTACATAGATGCTACTAATTGGTAAACAAAATCGAAAACCACAGTCGGAGAAATAATTAATGTTTCACATGACAATCTTATCAGCACCCTCATTTTACACTCCTCTTCTCGACCTCGTATCTCTCGTTCCGGAATAAGTAAAACAATGAGCAATATAATTAGTCGTACAATGTTGATTTAAAAGCAAATGTAAACGATGAATTTCTCGACTGGAATGTTTCCTTTTCGTATTTTTAAAAGATGTTAGCTACCTTAGATATCATTTACAAGTGTTCAATGCAAATTAGGGAAGAATTGCGATATTCGAATTTTATTATATTTGAAATAAATACAAAAGCAGGCTTAATTATTACAGGGTTCGAACTCACTTCATAGATCAAAAATAGTGTCAATATTGGCATACATTTTTTTATACAGTAGCAAAATAGTGACGTGAAATTTTTAAGATAATAAATTTATAATATAAATCTTGCAGGCCTCGGATCGGCTAGAAGGATTTTAAAAAATGCATAAGTGACATGAAATTTCGAAAAAATTATTTCTTCAGGAATACAGAGTAAAAGTTTCAGATAAAGAACTCCAATTAGTAATATTTTTTTAACAAAGAAAATTAGATCAAACGATATATGTATAGGAAAATACATAAAATAATAAACAATATGTAGTAACTTGAATTTTTATATTTCTAGGCTTCAAAGTGCTCTATAGAACTAAAAAAAGTATCAAAAAAGAATCTTTTTGAAGAAAAAAGTATCCTCAAAAAGAAAAAAAGTATTTAAAAATAGCCTTTTTAAATCATTCAGAAATGATTTTTATAAGTAAAAAAGTAGTGTAAAAAATACTTGAAATTAAAAAGGAAGGTACTTAAAAGGAATTTCTTTCATACTTTTCTGTATGAAAGACTGCATCTAGCCAGGAGATGATTAAAGTTGGGATTTTTTCTTAAATCTCATAAATTCTCTACTAAGAGTCCATTCAATGAATATTAATTTGCCAAAACATTATTTGCCAATGGCGGACCAGTTTAAAAAAAACCGACTTCATTAAAAAAATGTTTCTTATAGATTGAAATGTTTATTTATTAAATTCTCATGTAAAATTATGTAAATATAACATTTTTTTACCAGCAAAGACGAATTTTCAAGAAATACATTAATTTTTAACCAAATACTTCAATTTTCAACTAGAAGAGATAAATTTACAACCAAAGAGATAAATTTTAAACTACAATGATGAATCTTCAAATAATAAAAAGGAAATTTTAAGACAAGAGTTCAACTTTCAACCAATAAAGATTTCTCAGTCAAGAAAGGAAAACAATTTCAACCAAATTGTTGAAGTTTCATGCCAAAAAGACGAATCTGCTAAAAAGCAGTTGAATCTTCAACCCGAAAATATGAATTTTCAACAAAAAAGTCAATTTCCAATTAAAAAAAAATAATGATTAACTATTGATAATTCAAGAGAAAAACCGGCGACTCGTTTTCGAAAAAAACGATTTTTTTCAAAAAAAAAATCTTTTATGGATTGAAATGTTTATTTATCAAGTTCTCATGTCAAATTATCTAAATATAACATTTTTGACACTTGTTTTTGATAAAAAATCGCTTTTTAAAAATTAAAGAAAATTGAAAATTGAATTTTAAACAGTTGAATTTTCAATTCTTGAAAATCGAAGAAAATTAAATGTATATATACTACGCCTTCTCATTTTGAGGTTTTGTCAAGAAACCCATCGTTAGTACGATAAATTTTTTATACCACTTTATTGAAAAAAGTATCCTTGTCTAGAAAAGTATTGAAAAAGTAATTCCATATTAAAGTGATAATTTTGCATTCTATGGAGGTATTTTGAATTTCTAAAAGATTTTATTATGTAAATCGTAAGCCTAATTTACAGAATTGGTATTTTAATACTTTGTTATCATTTGATGTAATTTAGAATAAAACTTTTATTTTATTTTATAGTTTAAATGCATTATCAACTTGGGTTTCCTGAATTTTGAAATTTTGTTAACTTTAAAGTTTCTTTTTCAATTCGAAATCATTTTTAGACTCTACTCTTTTTTTTTTAAAGTTAACATCTTGCAATGTCGAAAAATTTCGATTTTCTGTTCGGTTGTTTAATTTCAATTTCATTCTTTCCTAAACTCGAAACTTTTCTATTTGAATTCTTATTAATTAGGACATGATTTCTAATTTGACCTATCTTGAAAACAGAAAATTTTTAATTTTTGATATTTATAAAGAATGAAGGCTTTTATTCAGCACTGCTTAATCCTAAAGCTATTTACATTCAAATATTTTTAAATTTGGAACTTATTTATTTTAAAATTGTGCAGTATTCTGATTTTAAGACTGTTTTAATTTAAGATCATTAATTTTTGAACGATATTCAATTAAAAATATATCGTCAATCAAAACGTTCATTCATTGGAAATTATACTTCGAAACAGTACTATTGAAATATGAATTCGTATATTTTTTAGTAACAGAATTTGAAATTATTCGATTTCGGACGTTTTCGACTTTAAAATATTCAACCAATAAGTGTTAAAATTTGTAACACTTATTGGTTGAATATTTCAAAGTCGTAACTGAACTAACTGTTAAAGTAACTTAACTAACTGTAGCTTACAAATTAGAATAGTAGAATTTTGAAAGATTTTTGTTCAAAAAATCGAAAAATTCGAAAATGTACAATCTGAGGCGTGAGATGAAAAATAATGAAGAATAGATGAATTAAAATTTTTTTTTTTAATTATCAAAAAGGGTCAATAGTGGCGTGAATCTGATCCCTGTTAATACTAAATTCAGTTGTAGGTGCATCTTTTTCATAATTTACTTATTTTCTGTCAACTTATCGTAGAAAAGTTTTATTTGAAAAGCATTCAATTCTAAAAACTATTAAAATATAGAAACCTATTTTAAAATTAAGCTTTACCACAAATTCTTCAATACAAGTAATTTGTGAAATAAAATCCGAGAACCGAGTGTTCAGAGGAAAATTATAATTTTTTTAATGGGAATTTTTCATTGTTTATGGTAATATCACATTCCACAAACATTCTAAGATGAAAGTGAAAATAATCGGTCAGGCGCTTTTTGAAAAAAGTCGATCTTGTTTTAGCTATATTTTGCTATAAATGTTTCAAAAGCATGAAATTTGGTGCGTGGAGTCCTTTCAGCATTAGAAAACTTTCTACCGGGCGCCAAACAACTTTTCAAAAGTTTGAAGAAAAAGTTATTATTCTTTTGAAATGCTGTATTTTTTTAAATAATAAAGATATTTAACTTTTCTTTTTTGATTCTGGCGACCGATTACTTTCATTTTCATCCTGAAATGCCTGGAAGTTTAATTTAAACATGGTTTAGCCGCACCGTGAATAGAGGTGCATGAATATTTCCCAAATTCCATATTTCCTAGGCACTGACTAGCATTACGGAATTTTCCGTAAAACTAACCCGGTCAAGTGTAGCGCTAAGACTAGAGTTACTAATTTTTTTCCGAAATACCATTTGACATCACTTATATTTTACCGAATTATAATTTGACATAATTTTTATAATATCGAATTACTATTTAAGATAATTTTTATTCGTCCGAAACACCGTGACATAATTTTTATTCTTCCGAATAAGCACACAACCTAAAATTCATCTGAACGAAACCCCATCTGTCATAATCCCCACGTCATCGAAACTGCACGTAACATAAATTTCATTCTTCCTAAAATGACGTCCGGCATTCTTGTTTGCTGATTCGATTTTCCCGACATTACTTAGCCAATCAGAATTCCGGGTGCCATTTTAGGACGAATGAAATTTAAGTTACACGCAGTTTCGATGACATGAGAAAATGACAGATGGCGTTTCGTTTAAATGAATTTTAGGTTATGTGCTTATTCGGAAGAATAAACATTAGGTCACATATAGTGTTTTGGGAAAATGGTAATTCGGAAAAATAAAAATTATGACAAATGGTAATACGGAAGAATAAAAATTAGGTAAATTGGCTATTAGGATAAATCAAAATTATAGCAAATTGCCATTCTGTTGAATGGTTTTAGGTAAAATAGAATTTGGGTTATATTCATGCACCTCCCGTGAATAGCGTGATTGTCGTCTAAAATAATGTATTACTCAATTTTATTGCTAAAAAATTTATTTGAGTAATTAAAAAAATTAATTAATGTTTTCGTCTATAAACGCTGCGAACTTCAGTTAAATTAGAAATTGGTATCTTCGCACACTTTTCACTTTCTTTTTCCTCCGGCGCCGACTGTGTTGGTTTTCGTGCTTCTGTACAAGAAGTTTGTAAAGTGAGCGGCTGAGTTCGCTCAGCAATAAAAGCAAGAATGTGCTAGTTTCAAGTCGTAAAATATGGAATGAAAACGCGACAGGGTCTATCGACGTTTTCCGTCGACTTTCCTGTTTCAGTCGGTCTCGTGAACTTCCCAGGCTCGCTTCCCTCAAATAAACTCAAAGGATTCTGTCCCTCTTCTTGTAAAAACTTGATTACCATAAAGGCGAAAATAAAAAAAGGAGAAAAAAAAATCATTAAACTGGACCACGTGTTTCTTCTTCTTGTGTGTAATACAGCTGGAAATCATGTGCTTCGGGTTTTCTAAGACAATTGTAAAGGAACGTCTCTTTTTTTTTTTAATTCAGGGGAAACCTTCCTACAGTGGATAATGCAACCTACAGTGGATAATTAATTTATTTTAAATTTATTTATTAACACGTATCGAG
>JAUMHM010000048.1:538379-558184 GCA_032362435.1 Melikaiella ostensackeni
ATGACACTATTTTGCTACATTTTTTCAAAATTTATGCAACTATTGGACACTATTTTGAATTTGTCAAATGATAAACATTAGTAGTTGAGGACTTTGCAACATTGCATATAGAGATTGCATTCCTGAGAGTCTTAATTATTTCTATTATATAGCATCTTGACTTATGTGGTTTATCTCGCTTTCAGAACCACAACTCTCATGCAGATTATTCTCTATCTTGAAATTCCGCGAAAAACTCGGACGAAACAAAATCAGTATTCGACTTTAGTTCTTCTCAATTACTGCAAAATATAAAAAACTAGAATTTCTATCTAAAGAAATTTCCTCTACAAATTAATTTTAAAAAATGGTTTTTAATTTAAGAAAAATGTAATTTCGATAATATTATGAGCAAAATAAAAAAAAAACATAACATAAACATAAAAAAAACATATTTGCATTAAAGTTAATACAACGCTTTCTACAATTTATTACCGTTAATAAGTCTTTTTTTATCAGAACGAAACTCTCCACTGAAGAATGACTTATGGTTTATAAAAGTTTCAGTCTTTAGAAATTTATTTAAACAAGTGCCTACTGTTTACTTATTCTTGATAATAAGCCTACTTAGTTTTAAGTTACAGAAACTTGTAGGAAAAACTGTTTAAAATAGGTTTTTACTTTAAAGTAAAACGAGGGCAATTTCCTACTTTGTTTTGTAAGACTTCGCAAGCTTATGATATTTTACAAAATGTGTGTCAATCCTATTACAGACCTCAAAATCCCCACGGGATCAAAAATACAGGCATCAAAATACCCATAGGATACAAAATACGGTACAAAAGGTACTTCTTTTTAAGCTCATAGGATACTGTTTTTACGCCTAAAGGGTACCCTTTTTTACAAGAATGGTGTATGATAAATAAGTTATCAAAGGGAGTAGATTTTTCATAGGTATCAGGAGACATTTTTGTTTTTTTTTTTTAAATAATTTTTTGGCTAGTTTTGCAAAATCTTATAAGCAGCTCAAGACATCCTACTGATAAAATTTCAGTAGAAAAATTTGAAGGAGCTGAAAGAATGATAAACAGCATAACTTTAAAATTATCATTTTCGAGTTCATCTATTTTTAATTCTTTCAGATTTTCCTCATTTTTTTTCTACTGTATTTCTATTAATAAAAAGTTCTAAGAATTTTTGTAGAAGTTAGGTATGATTGTAAATTTAAAATTGGTCGAGTAAGCCTCACCAGAACCTGTAAAAAAAGTTGAATAACATCTTGAATTAGGTCAACAATTGTCCTATAAGAAAATAATTAGTATTTTTTTATTTTGCGACTTGAACAGTAGAACCGACCTGATTTGGAATGGATTCTTTCATTTCTTTATTAAATATCTGGGTTAATAAAATAACGTTTTTCAAACTGTAATCTTGAAAAATATTAAGGAATGCATCCCAGGAAATTGAAAAATTATTGTTGAAGTTCTTCCATCTAAGTCTTTTTTCTTAAATTTGACGAACAGCAGAATGGATTATAGTCCTTTAACTTTATGTAACGTTAGTATACATAGTTAATATTTCAACTCATTTCTACTGACCAATTTTCAAACTATTAAAAACGTTTTGTAATCAAAACTTTAAAACTTCCCGGTCAATAAATAAATTCCCAGTCATTTCCCGGTTTTCCAGTCCAGCGGCCGCCCTGAATTTATATTGTTCAATTTTAAAAAATTAAATCTAAAATTATTCAATTTTGAATGCTTTTAATTTGAAATAATCCAATTATGCTTATCAATGCAATTACGTGATTTGATACGTGATTTTTGTATTTATTTCGAAACTTACACTCATTTTGTGTCATTTTTAACAGGAAAAAAAATTATACTTCTATTCTACTGAACGTGTATCCAATCCACTTTATTAGCAAAATATTTAGACTTACCGGAAAATTAAAAGAAAAAAGATTTCTGTTAGGGCTGGAGACAATCATGGGTCCTAAAGTGTCCTAACGATTCTAAGGAATACTAAAGAAGAGATTTTAAGATATTTATGACACCCAAAGAGTGTAACATTTAGTCGAAACGATTTTATTTGAAATTTAAATAAATTAGGCTACTGACTACAAATAGGGTATATAAGGGCCAAATATTGAAAACAGGGGACTTTAGGGGCCAAAGCTGAATATATGGGACAATAGGGGATGTAGGGACAGGTCTATAAGGCCTGCTATTAGCTAAATCCGATCATTAGGGAATGCTTGCTTGTTTTTAATTAATTATCTCTAGATCAAATTCTCTGAAATCAATATTTAGTTAATTCGAACCTGAGATAGTTTCACATTGACTTAATTAACAGACTTTGGATTCTCAAAAGATATTAGATCGCGACTCGAGTTACTATTCTTGTTTTGCGTCATTTGCCGAATCAACGAGACAATCTCGGTTGGAAAATGTAAAATGCTATCGTGAATCATTCTCTATTGGCTGGTGATATACGTTAACGAATGTATTTATTGCGATATGGCACCCGGTATTTCTAGACTAGAAAATGTAGTTAGTCACACTAAGTAACGAATTTCGCTGGGTAAGGAGTAATTCAATGCCACAGCTGTCATGATAAGAGAATCTCGTTGATCGGAGAGTGCAATGATCACGGGGTGATTGAATCTCATTGTCAAGAAAAACGTTCTTTAATTAAGTGGACGGTGTTTGAAATCTAGGAATTTAGAAGCCTTGGATTTAAATTCTTCCAATTTAAAAACTCGAAACTTGAAAACAAATTTTGAGAAGATATTAATATTACCAGGGAGTGAATTAAAAATCAGATTTTTTCCAGGTTCCGCAATTTTTCTGGTTAACTCAATTATTTATTTATGATTCAAGACAAGCTCACAAGCAGGGACCAGACCAAAATTTTCGTTCCATTTCGTTACTGCCAGTTAAACAAAATAATATTGATCCAATCATTAATGTAATTTAAGATATTATCTAGTTTCGTCCAAATCTAGAGATATCAGATAAAAGTTTAGTGAAAAATAATTTTTTTCTATCAATAAGGAAATGGAACGAAAGTTTCAGTCGGATCCCTGCTCAACAGTTTAAAAAATAATATCTGACGTTAAAAACGAAAAATTTCAATTTTCAATACAAGCTATGTTGCCTCTTTATTTTGCATTATTGCTTAAGATTGAAAATTCTGTCGACACTCTGATTAATAATTCTACCCCTTAAAATTCTATATCCTCCAAATTTGAAATCCTTCAAATTGAAAAGGCAACTCCTGTTATCTTGCTACAACAATTTATTATTCACAGGGTGGTCGTAAAACTTCATTTTCAAAATTCCCTCACTTTTCCCTGACTAATTTTTCATTTTCCCTGACCATTAATATTTAAAGACCAAAATTCTAATCTTGTAAAATTTTTAATAATAAATCTTTTATAATTAGAATTAAGCAATTTTAAATTATAATTTTTAAATTTTTAATTTATTATTCTCAGGGCTGCCACAGCCTTATTTTCTTGAAAAAAGGTGAAAAAATTACGTATTTAAACCAAGAATGTCACCAAAATTCTTTTAAATTTACAAGAATTCGATAAAATTTATTAGAATTACAGGTGAATTTTAACGAATTCAGGGTGAATTCATAAAACTTCAAAACAATTCAAGCTTAATTCAAATGAATTGGAAAAAAAATTTTAAATCCTAAAAATTCCATTGATTTCAGAAAAATTGGACTGAATTTAGAGGAATTTAGGGGAAATGACATGAATTCAAGGAAATTCATAAATTGAATTCATTAATTGAATCCAGTAAGTTTGAAATGAGTTTCGGAAAATTCACGAGAATTTAAAAGAATCTGATTAAATACCTAACAATTCAAGGTGAGTTTCATAGTCTTCAGGACGAATTAAACAAAAACTAAAAAAAATCCATCAACAGAGTGAATTTAGAAAAATACAAGTGAATTTAAAAAATCAAGAGAGTTCCAAAAAATTCAAAAGAATTCAAAAGAATTTAGGATAAATTAATAAAAATTTAGGGTGAATTCCAAATGTTTTGCAAAAAATATCTGAAAATCTCTTCAAGTCTTTCAAACCCAACGACATCATTGAAATCCTCGGAAATTTGATTAAATCTCTTGGAATCCTTTGAAATATCTTACAACCTTAAGGGTCCTGTAAACCGCATAATATTTTTTTTTTTAATAACGTAAAATATTTGAAATCTCTCGAAATTCCTTGGAATCTTTTAACCTTCCCTGAAATATTTCAAATCCTTTGAAATTTTTGGATATCCATCATAACTGCTTAAATCTCATGAAAATTTCTTGGAATCTTTCAAAATGCCCTAAAATATTTCAAATCCTTTGAAATCTCATTATTTACTGAAATCAATTGCAAATTCCTTTGAATGTTTTAAAATACCCTGAAATATTTGAAATTCTTTAAAATCTTTCGAAACCCCTTGAAATTTTTTAAAGCTTTCAAAAAATCCTTGCAATTTTTTTAATTATACCCTAAAATCTTTAAAATCCTTTCGAATCACTTCAAACGATTGAAATCTATTTAAAAGAGCCTAAGATATTTCAAATCATTTTAAATCTTTTGAAATCCCTTGAAGCTTTTTAAAGCTTTTGAAAATTCCTTGAAATTTTTGAAAATACCTCAAATCTTTAACATCCTTTGAAATCCCTTCAAATTATTGAAATTTATTAAAAATTTCTTGAAATCTTTTAAAATACCTAAAACATTTCAAGAGAATTCAAGAATATTTAGAAACGGGTATTAACCTGAATTCAATAGTGGTTAACCCATGGGTTAATTTATTGAAAGAAAAGTGAGTAAAGTGAAAAAAGCGACTACAGTGACTTTATCTTAAAAAAGAGACTAAAAAATAATTTGAGAAAAAAAGTGACTAGAAATGACTGTGTGGTAGCCTTGATTATTGCAGGCAGTTACTTAAAGTACTTCTTACCGAAATTCCCTGACTTCCGCAATTTTTTTCAAAATCCCTGACTTTTCCCGGATTTTCCCTGACCAAATATTCCCTGATTTCAAGGTTTTTCCTGACCTGCGACCATAAACGGTGTTTATTTTCTACGAATTTAGAAGTTTTGGATTCAAATCCTTCCTATTCAAAAATTCAAAATTTGAAAACAATTAAATGTGAGAGGATATTTATATTACCAGGGTATAATTCGGGAGTCAGATTTTTTCCAGGTTTTTCCCAGTCTAGCCTTTCATTTTTCCTCGTTTATTAAATAATTTATTTATAATTTAAGAAAAGATTTTAAGTATAAACTTTACAATTCCAATTTACAATTTTTAATAGAAACTATGCTGCCTCTTTATTTTGCTTAATTGCTCAAGACTGAAAATTTAGGATGTCTACCTGGTGGATGATTTTAAATTCTCGGCCATCTCCCAATCTTCTCCCAGTAAATTTAAAAGAGAATTATAATTGTAAATTTGAACAGGGATTCCCTGTTCCAAGTCAAATTATAATTATTTACGAAATCTGCCTCTTCTGAAGTGAAAATTATAATTCTTAACAAAATTTTTAGTTCTAAAGTGAACCTAAAATAAAAATTTTAATTCTTTGAAAAAATTCTTTACTAAAATTCCCTATCCCAAAGTAAAAATTACAGTTCTTAAGGGAAATTCCCTGTTCTAAGTCACAATTACATTTATTTCCAATAATTCCCAGTTACAAGTCAGAATTATATTTATAAACAACATTTTCTAATATCAATTAGAAATATAGTAACTCCCTGTTTCTAAAATTCGAATGAGGTAAATTTCAAATTCTGGCAAATTTTTACTTGCAAAAAAAAAAGAATTTTCAAATTCAAGAAAATTCTGATATGGAACAAGAAACTTTCAAAGTCTGATGAATTGCGTCTTGGAAGGATTTTTTTAAAATACCCTTCTTCTAAATCAGAATTAAAATTCTTTTCCAAAATTCCCCTTCCACGTCAAAAATTCCCTGTTCCAATTCAAATAATAATTCATTACGAAAATTCCCTATTCTAAGTGACAATTATGATTTTTTTACAAATTCCTTGTTCCAACTCAGAATTAGAGTAATAGAATATATGAAGACACTTTTAATATGCATATTAGTTCATTCGAAAGAAAACTCCCGGTCACTGAATCAGAATCCAGGTCGTTTCCCAGTTTTACCGATTTTCCTATTTTTTCGATTTTATCGTCACTCTGATTATTAATTATTCTACCTCTTAAAATTCTCTATCCCCAAATTTGAAATCCTTCAACAAATTCCCTGTTCCAACTCAGAATTAGAGTAATAAAATAATTGAAACCACTTTTAATATGCATATTAGTTCATTCGAGAGAACAATCCCGGTCACTGAATCAGAATCCAGGTCATTTCCCAGTTTTCCCGATTTTCCTATTTTTTCGATTCTATCGTCACTCTGATTATTAATTGTTCTACCTCTTAAAATTCTCTATCCCCAAAATTGAAATCCTTCAACAAATTGCCTGTTCCAACTCAGAATTAGAGTAATAAAATATATGAAGCCACTTTTAATACGCATCTCTGTACATTCGAGAGAAAAATCCCGGTCACTGAATCAAAATTTAGGCCATTTCCTAGTTTTCCCGATTTTCATATTTTTTCGATTCTATCGTCACTCTGATTATTAATCTACCTTTTAAAATTCTCTGTCCCCAAATTTGAAATCCTTCAAATTGAAAAGACAACTCGTGGCCTTCTGTCTACATAAAAATATCAAAATAGTGAAATATATCCACCACCCACTGTGATCGCCCAAGCCTCTAGTAAACGCAGCAAGTCTATGGTTATCACGTTACGACAATTTATTATTCATGATCTGCATTTCGCAGAACTCGCTGGAAAATAATGGCGAGATGACTCGGGACTTTATCTCTATTTCCTCCGACGTTAACTCGTGAAATCTCGAGACAGAAGAATATCGAAGGGGTAAAGAATTAATTGAGTTTCTCCAGCATGCACTCAGAAAACGATTTTGTTGATCCAACCATCGAACATGATTATTATTTGTACAACAAAATTTTTTGGCTTTTTCAACCAAATTTTTTGATAGATGGAGTATTTGGTTGATTAAACCAAATAATTGGGTTGGGTCAATCAAATATTTTGTTGACTCAATTAAAATTTGTGTGATTCAACCAAATTTTCATGTATACTCAAGAAAACAGTGTTTTTCGTTCCAGAAATTTTTTTTCTGAATGTGGCTTACCGCGTTCGATTTTGGTTTCGAAGCAGCAACGTATGCCAGGTACTGAATGACTTTCTTCGTATTTTCGGTTTTGCCAGCACCGGACTCTCCGGTACACAAGATTGACTGATCCTCACGATCTGAAAAAGATAAATTTTATTAATGAAAAATGAAAAGGGAAACTCTTGGACTGATTTATTCAACAGTTTCATGCAAGAGGTAGAATATAGATTGCACTTAAACCTCAGGATCAATTAGATTAACCAATTACGGATTTAAGTACTATTAACATTTTAAGTAACGTTTGTGCAATTGACCATAGCCAGTGTCTGCTCAAATTCTGAAAAAAATCCCTGACAATTCCAGCGTTTTCCAGATATAATTTTTTTTTAAGTATTGCATTTTTTAGAGCATTTCTGACCCTGCACCGTTTCAAAGTATTACATAATACTTGAATAAACCTTTCAATTATCCGTCTGTGAATAATTACTTGTAATTAACTCAATTTATTGAAAAATTGGAAAATTATAATAATAGGAATGAGTATAATACAAAAATACGCGAGTTTGTTATAAATATTTTATCAGTTACTGCAAATTCTTAAATGTGTAGAAATTGTACTTTTTATATATAAAATTAAATAAAGATGTTCTTCCATTTATAAAAGTAACTTTATGAAAGGACAAGTTTCTAAACATTCACAAATATTTAAAATATATCTTATTTTTGACCTGGGAATTTTCGAAAAGAATTATAATTCTGGTGTAGATCATCAGATAATGTTTGATAATATGGATGAAAGTTCTGATCTGGAACAGAAATTTTTTTAAATAATTATAATTCCCCGTCCTAAAGTCTAAAATTCCCTGTTCGAAAGTGAGAATTATAATTCTTTACCGAGATTCTCTGTCTCAAAGTCTAAATTATAATTCTTTATGGAAATTCCCAGTTCCAAAGTAAAAATTATAATTCTTTACGGGAAATTCCCTGTTCCATATCAAAATTACATTCATTTACAGAAATTCCCTGTTCCAAGGCAGAATTATATCTATTTACAAACTTTTCTATTATAATTCAGAAATATAGTAACTTCCTTTTTCTAAGATTTGGAAGAGGGAAGTTTCCAATTCTGGGAAATTTTTATTTGCAAAAAAAAAAGAAATTTTAAATTCAAACAAATTCTGATTTCGAACAGGAATTGTTTTCGTAAATTCCATTTTCATAAATTAGAATTGAAATAATTTTCCAAAATTTCCTGTTCCATGTAAAAAAAAATACCTTTTCCAAGAAAAAATTATAATTCTTTGCGTGAATTTTTTAAAATATTTTAATTCATTTATTACCCGTCCAAACGGAGAATTATAATTCTTTTAAAAAAATTCCCTATACCAAGTCACAATTAAATTAATTTCCAAAATTCCCTATTCCAAGACAGAATCATATTTATTTATAAAATTTTCTATTATAGTTCAGCAATATAGTAACTTTCTTTTTCCAAAAATTGGAAGAGGGAAGTTTCAAATTGTGACGAATTCTGACTTGGAACAGGTTTTTTTTTATATTCCCTTCTTTTACATTAGATTAAAAATTTGTTTCAAAAGTTCCTTGTTCCAAGCTAAATTCTAATTCTTTGCGGAAATTGCCTGTCCCAAACTCATAATGATAATTCTTTACTAAAATTCCCTGTCACAACTAAAAATTGTAATTCTTTTCGGAAATTTCTTGACGCAAGCTAGGATAATTGTAGTTCTATACATGATTTTTTTTATACTTCTTTGATTTATTTCCTGTCCCGAGTCAGAATTATAAATCTTTGAGAAAATTCCCTGTCTCGAAGTCGAAATTCTAATTCTTTACTGAGATCCTCTGTTCCAACTCAGAATTAAAATTCTTTTAGAATTTTGTAATATTTTCTTAGGTACCTAAAATTTAATTCATATTTAACATATTCTTTTTTAAATAAAATATATTTTCCTGGGATTGGTGAAAATAATGAATAGAAACTTGATTTAAATAAGTATAAATCCAGTACTATAAATTTACTTTTAACTACAAAATTCTTGGAAATTGAAAAAGCCAAGAATCTAACGATAAAATTTGGACAACACACTTAAATGTCTAGATTCAAATTTAAAAAACCAAAATTTATAAAGAGAAAAGAAAAATAAGGCAACCTCCACATCCCCTTCCTTCTTTTTTCTCTCGTCTTTTTTTAAATCACAATAAAAAAACATTTATAAAAAATCTATTAACGTTTCGGTGTTTATTTGACATCCTGGTTTTCTCATGGATTTTGATATGTTTAAAAATTTGTTTTTATTGCTATGAAAAGGATGTTGAATAAACACCGAAACGTTCCCTAACTCTTCCCTGACTTTCCCTGAACAACGAAGTTCTCCGGCATTTCCAGGTTTTCCAGGTAAGTCTTGATAGCTAAACAGATATCTCCTATAAATTTGATTTATTAAAAATTTTTATTTTAAAAAATTGGCATGCCATCTTTATTGTTTATAGAAAATATTAAACTTTTTCTTACCTTGAAGCATCGAGCGGTAAGCAGTGTCTGTAATGGCAAAAACGTGTGGAGGAACTTCGTGCCTTTTGATTCCCTTATACCTCTCCATAATTTTTTCTGTGTAAATTGGCAGTCTCTTGTATGGATTAACTACGACGCAGAAGAGACCAGAGTATGTCTGTAAATAAAAGAATAGTTCATTTAGTGGAATAACTAAATCAATAAAATTAAAAATAAAATAAAAATCTTATTTCCAATTCAAGATTTGTGAACTCGAAAGAGTTTTTTCTCAAATGACACAAAAAATGTACAAATATTTTTTAAAATATGTAGAACGATAAACCCCCAGACTCAGAATTATAAAAAATGAGAATTAATTAATAAGGTAATGAACGTAGAAACTAATCCATGCCAAGAATTTTCTACTTTTGAATGCTTTTGTTAAATATAGGGAAATTGGAATTTTTCTCGGGAGCGGTAACCATTTTACAAAATTAAATTTTACACGATAACATAATCCTATTTATTTAACAAATTAAATATTTTAAACTTAAGTTTTGCGGTATAGACTCAAACGGTGTAGGGTTTTTACAATTTATGTTATTATTCTGTGTAGAGTTTTAGGGTGTAGGATTAAACCGTGTTGAGGTTAAGTTTAAAATATTCAATTTGTTAAATAAATATGATTGAGCAGAGTCTCCTCGTGTAGAATTAGTTTCAAGAGCCATAGAAAAGACGATTTATTAGCCAAAAAGAATAATTTTCTACCAAGAAAGACGAATTATCAACAAAACACATAAATTTTCAACCAAAGAGTTGAATTTTCAACTAAAAAAAATCAATTTTCAACCAAAAATGGAATAGTTAAATTTTCGATTGAAAAAATCAATTTTCAACCAAAAACGAAACGAATTTTCAACAAAATAGTTAAATTTTTCCAAAGAGATGAATCTTCAACCAAAAATTGAATTTTCAACGAAATAATTAAATTTTCAACCAAACAGTACAATTTTTAACCAAGCGAGATGAATTTCGAACTGTTCCGAACCGCAAATATAATGGTACAGTTTTCAACCAAAAACAATTAACTTTTGACAAAAATAGTTGAATTTTCTTAATAGGTTCTACTAATTTAATTCGCATTTAAGAGAAAAAACTATTTCTTGGCTATATACTACAAAGTTCATTTTGGCGTCATCTAGCGGGAAATTTATCTTACTTATCAAGCGATTTCGTACATTAAGATGGAAGTGGAGACTTCTCTCCCCTCCATTTTACCTTTTTGCATATTATTATAAATTCTCCAGTCCAAATGTTTTCATTTTTTACTAAAATCCGTATAATGGTTGTTACATCACTTCCATTACATAACCAAGAACTATTTTTTATATGAATTTTTAACGTAAATGTGAGCACTCACATTGCTTTTCTCAAATTGGTCTTCTATGTACCAAGTAATTTTTCTACCGAATTTTCAAAATTGTAACTAATACGGTTCTGATGATGAGACCAGACTAGTCTCGAAACGTAACACAGTAAATTTATCCTGAAATTTTAATTAATAAAATTTGCAATGCTCTGGAAATTGTCGAAGTATATTTTAATTACTTTTTTCAGTTATTTTGTAGGATTTATCGCTGGAGATATGTATGAACGTCGTACGATGCATATTTATAATGTGGAATGTAGACGCCTAAATCCCTCGACTGCACATTATCAGACTTATTTGCCAGCATTGGCGCCTGAAATAACGGGCGAGGGATGAATTCGCAATTAGGGTCCATGTTCCTGGAGCAAAACGCCATGAAGAATCGCGTAACATCGTAATTGGTCTTCTCATTCAGTTTTCAACCGCTATCATGATCCCGTCTTTTCTCTTTCAATCTTTCAACTCACATTTCAACACCAAGATTTTAATTAAACACCTAACATACGTAAATTTCGAAATTAAGATTTATTATCATAAAAGAAAGTTCCATTGTCAAATAAATTATAAATTCAATTATTTTTTGGCACTATCATGAATCCTTATTCCAACTGAATTGGAAAAATCAAATTTGAAAGCGCATCGAATTTTCAATTAACAGGGCTTGGATCGACTAGGAGGCTTAAAAAAAATCGCATGGAATTTTGAAAAAACACCACAAAAAGTTGCATGAAATTTTTAAAGATAATGGGAAAAAACAGTAACTTATTGATATTAGGGATTACAGCCACTCAAAAAAATATTTGTCTCGAATTAAAGAAATCGTTTCTTTAACATAACTTTTTTCATTTAACAAAAAATAACTTAAAAATGAAGAAAATCATTTGACATTAAAGAAAACTTTTCTTTGGAGCAAAAAACCATTTCTTTAAACCAAAGAAAGTTCTTGGAATCGAAAGAAATTTCTTTGAATCAAAAGAAATTTCTTTGACTGAGAGCCAATTAATATTTTTCTTTGATTCAAAGAAATTTTCTGTGAATCAGACAGCTTTGAAAAATCTGTTCAACACCTCAGCACTTTCTACTGATAAAAATATATCAGAAAAAATTCAAGAAGTGAAATGAAAAATGCTGATATTTAAGACATTTTTAAATGTATTTTTATCAGTAGATAGGTATTGATACCTTATTCTCGTCTATTTTCCCCTAGTGTATTCTTTCCATTATAGAACCCTGAATTGTTCAAAGTATTTTTCTAAGTAAGCTAAAAAGAAATAATTCAAAAAAAAAACACACACACAAAAATGACTATTTCAAAACCTCCTATTTATCTGTTTTCCTTGCTTACGACTTTAATATTATTTTTTTAATGTACTTCCATCACTTCAAAAGTCTCAGCTGTTCAAGACCTTTTTTAATATCAGCCAAAAAAAGAATAGAGTGTAAAAAAACAGGAATTAAAAAAAAATGTTACTAACATGTATAACCCAGCCATAATATTAATCTAATGTTTACGATTTTCTTGGTGTTTTAATGAGAAAAGCATTTTTTAAATACATACATATTCCAATTTGGAGAAGTCGAATTTTGAGAGTATGAGATATTTTTAATTTTCAACTGTAGAATTGATATACTTTTCGGGTTTAGTTTCTCGATTAAATCTGAAATCTGGTGAAGAAGCCTTCGAGAATCTTTCAAATCTTTAAAATATCTTTCTGAAATCTTCGAAATATCTATGAATTGTCTTCAAATATTTGTTAAATACTTTGAAATCTCTTGAATCTTTGCAAATTTTTGAAATATTTAAAAATTTTGTGAAATTTTAGAAGTTTTTGTGAATTTTTATTGAAATCTTCAAGACCTTGCGATATCTTTAAATCTTGGCAAAATGTTTGAAATATTTTGAAATATTATGAGATCTTTGAAATCTTTGTGAAATCTTAGAAAAATTTGTAAATTTTCTTAAAATCTTTGAAATATTTGTGAATTCTCTTAAAATCTTAGAAATTTTTGTGAATTCTCTTGAAATCGTTGAAATCTTTTACAATCTTTGAAATACTTGACAAATCTTGAAAATTTTGTCAAAAAAATTGGAAGAAGAGTCAGAATCGTTGATTTTAGCAAAATACTTTCATGCAATTTTTTGAATAATAAATCGAAGAGTTAACAATTTTGAAATCTGGTATACAATATACATCTACCATAAAAACGTGTGAAATCTTTTCAAATCTTTTAAAATACCCTAAAAGCTTGAAATCTCTTAAAATCTTTAAAATCCCTTGAAATCCGTAGAAATCCCTGGGAAACTCCCATCCCATAAAATCTGAAAAAAAACCCTTGAAATCCCTTGAAAAATTTGATATTTTCTGAAATTTCTCAAAATCTTGTAGAAGATCCTAAAAACTTTCAAATCCCTTGAAACGTTTCGGTGCTCATTGGTAGGTTTTTTGTTAATGTTCTTTGAATGTAATTTTAAAACAATTTTTCTTTTTCTTTCTTCTCTTTTTATTTTGGTTTTTAGACATTTAAGAGTGTTGTCCAAATCTGATCGCTAGATTCTTGCTTTCCGTAATTTCCAAGAATTTCGTATGTAGTTGAATTTGAATGTTGGAAGGTATAGAGGAATTTAAATTTTGATTTATTCTCAATTTTTTAAACTTTTGTTTCTTATGAAATCTTTTCTTTTCTTTTGAAATCCTATGAATCCCTCAGATATTGTAAAATTTCTTGAAATGCCTTGAAATTTTGTAAATACCGTAAAAACTCATAAAAAATTTGCCAAATCATTAACATTCTTCAGACATTTTTGAATTTCTTAAAATTTTTTATAATCCCACAAAATTCTTTGAAATCTCATGAAATTCCTGACAATCTTTCAAAATACACTATATTCTTTAAAATCCTTTGAAATTTTCAAAATCCCTTGAATCTTGTACAATCCTTAAAAATCTTTGGATATCCCGTACATCTTGAACTCTTTAATATCCTTTTAAATTCCTTCAAAAATGTTTAAATTTTTAAAATCCTCCCTAATAAAATCCCATGAAATCCGTAGAAATCCCTTAAAATCCCTGGAAGTCCTTTAAAATTTCATTCCATTTCATTTACCACCTAAAATTCCTTGAAATCCTTTGATAAACCTTTTTAAAATCCCATGAAATTTTTTTAATCTCTTGAAATTTCTTGAATTCTTGTGAAATAATCTAAAATATTTAAAATCCTTTGAAATCAATTCAAATTTTTGAAATCTTTAAAGTCCTTGGAGATTCTATAACATCGCTTAGGTCTGGTAAAAACCCTACAAATCTCTTGAAAATCCCGTGAATTATTTAAAAACTTGTAATATCTCTTAGAATTTCTTCAATAATTTTAAAATCTTTTAAATCCTCTGAAATCAGGTGAATCTTCGTGAAATATCTTAAAATCCCATGAAATCTTTGAAATTCTCTGAAATCCCTTAAAATCTTTCAAAATACTCTAAACTTTTTGAACCCTTGTAAAATCCTTTCAAAATCTTTGAAATCTCTTGACATGCTTTGAAAATTTTGTTAATTCCTTGAAATATTTGGAAATTATTTAAAATTGCGACTTTTGAGATAGTGGATATCTTATTTTAACCAATCAGCGAAGATGTTTGAAAATATATTTGAAGGCAAAGTGAAAAAATAGTTGCATTCCCGAGAAATTTGAGAAAATAGTAGCATTAGTGTATTTTTTTCAAAATGGTAGCAAAATATTTGCATCGTTAAAAAGAGTGTCTCTGGTCTGAAATATTCTTTGCACAATCGAAAAAAAACTTTAAAGTTAAAAAGATCTTTCAACAGTAGTCATTCAGATTGAAGCATTCCAGCTCTGAGTTTAAAATATTTCTTTCTGAACTGCCAAACTTGACTACTTAGATTATTTTCAAATGAGAGAAGTTTATAATTTACATTAATTCTGAACTTCAGGATCATTAATTATTTTGAACACTTTGAACTTAATATTACTCGACAATTAAGGGATTAAATTTTAGACTGTATATAATTTAAATATGAACTTATTCATTTTTTAACAGCTGAATTTGAAATTAATCGATTTTAAACGTTTTCGACTCAAAAAAGTAGAACTCGCAATTTGAAAAAATTAAAACTTTGAATACGGATACATGTAACGCTATCACTTTTAAGTTGCCTAATTATAAAGCTTCAATGAGAAATTATTCAATTTTTAATATTCTCAATTAAAATATTACAATTGTTTCTAGTTTGGAATTTCAATTTTAAAAGTTTGAATGTGATTAAAAATTGAAACTAAGTACCGAATTTTAAATTAAGCGACTTTAACTTTCATTATTTCAACTCCGAAATCCAAGATGCAAATTATTCTTAAAGCAACAAATAACGAAAGGAACCCCATGAATTCTCAAGTTTTTTTTACCCAAGACCATAAAAGAGATAATCCAACCACGAATAAATACATTTTACGTAAGACTTTAATGATTCGCTCGCTGATTCGCTTAATGGTTCAGTAGAGACCATAAACAGGAACACGTGTCGTGAAATTATCGGCAAAAACGACTTGAGGCCTTCAATTTTAAATTAATCAATTTTGGTCACTTCTTTCTCTTTCTGGACAGGTTTCCAGGAAATATACTCCGATTTTGGTAAACCGCTCTGCAAGTCGCAACGTGTTGTTTTCGTATTTCATAAAAAGTGAAAAGTAAAATAAAAAAGGCGCTAATTCTAAGGCGCTAATTGCTAGAAACGCAGAATACATATTTGCTTGAAGAGATTTTTGGGGACTCGACAAAACCAGTATTAGTCCAGACGCCATACCCAATCCTGTCGGATCGGCGGAGTCGCCGCAATATTTTTAATTCTTATGTATTATATATTTGCCCTCCGACGAATATTTATTGCACAAAAGCAACTAATAGGTAACAAAATTGGAAAAAAATTCTGTCTGCAATATCTTAAAAAATATCATATAAAAGAGGAATATTTTTTCAGTTCTGAAAATAACAGCTGAATTAACATTTTTGATAAGGAACACCATTTCTCTAAAGTCAATAGTTTCATAGCAAAATGAACTTTTATTGGAGGAAACTCTGCGGCGTGATAATAAATATTCACTTTTCTTAAATCAAATACATCTTAGAGACAACATTTTTGCACAAATATATAGTTGCCACACACAGACACAAAGCTCCTGTGAAATTATGGTAAAATGGTTTAAATTCAAGCAACGAGGCATGAATGATTAATTACTGGTTTTCAAATACGAACAACTTTGCAACAAAAAGTTATAAGTGTTTGAAATTTAGCACACTAATTCTCTGAAGTACCACTAAAACAATAGTGTGAATAAAAAATTGTGAAGACAAAAATATTAACCTATAAAAGCCTTTCAAGTCCAATTATCTATCTACAGTCCTGTAGGCAGTGGGAAGTTGGGACGAAGCTCAAACAACTTTCGAGATTATTTGAAATTCAGTCATGTAATACAATTTTCTCAATTTTCATTCGTTAAATAATTATCAACTTTCATTTTTTTGGAAGAGCTTGACAATAGGGCTGTAAGTGATATCGTAGACTTGGGAGCTTGCTAATGACCGACTAGGTCAGAAACCAGTGGCGTAGAATCGTAGTAAGTTCCAAGCAAACTAGCTTCATGATGCCAAATGGGACCATAAGGGCCCGTGAAATCGAGTGTAAACCGAAGATATAGGATTCAGGGGCGAACATAACCTATACGAAAAGCAGGGGCCCCTACCCAAATGAGTGGATGAATTCCCAAAAGGTTGGGTGGGTGGAGGTGGCTGGGGGTGGATAATAGCATGAAATGCAGATTTTAAGTAAAATAGAACTGTAAACAATATAATATCATAAGTAAATGCAAAGAAAAACGGTTTCTTATAAGAAATTCGCCCCCCAATTACATGCATGCAATATTCACGCCGAATCAGTGTAACTGTAAAATTTTAAGCAAACTTACTCCGAAAGTAGTACCTTGTACATTAAATGACAATATACAAGCTCTCGGTATAAACGATTATAAAGATTATAAACAATTTTTCTGAAAAAAAAGAATTCTCATTTTTATCCAAAAATACGTGAAAGAGAAAAAAATTACACAAAAAAGTTATTGCTCTCTAAAATATCTACAAAAAAGTCTCTTACCACTTTTCGTTACTACGCAAGACCTTTCTCTCATTATTAAAAAACCTATAATAATTTACGGAAATTTTACGAAAATAAAGTGATAAAATATTAAAGAGCCTCATTATATTATTACTGAAATAGTGAAATACAATACCTCTCACGCACTAAAAAAGAAAGAGAGCAAAAATAGTAATTTCTTGACAAAAATGCATATATTTCGAAAACGGTGGAGAATCTCAAAAAGTGGCAATGCAACTTTTTTATATGTCCTACAGAAGAACAATTTTTTTGCGTAAGTTTTTTTGTATCTAGCGTAGTTTCTGCAAAAATGAGAATTTCTTATGTTTAGAAATATCGCTGCTGTTTTGTTAGTTTTCCAAATTCCTGTAATTTACTGGCGGATTTCAAAAGAGTGTGAAATGCTTCACTAAAATAAAAAAAACGTAAATATTCTAGTTAGTTACAAAAATAAAGCATTCAATACAAATATTTCCTACTGTATTACTTCAAATAAAAATAAATAAGATTTTCAGCTCCCCTCCAAAAAAACCTTCAATGCCAAAAAGAACCTTTACACCAAATTTTATGCTTTTGTCACAATTAGAGCAAAATTTTTATTATCTAAAGTGTTGATATTGACATTTTATCATAAAATTATTACACTTATTATCCTCGAAAGTTGAACTCTATTCATTTAAAAATATTTCAATATGCCTTCAATTTTTAATTTGGTCCTTACTAATCGTTACCTAATTTTTAAACATTAAATTTCAGCATGTATTTCGAATTTGTTCGTTTTTGGACTCAATTTTCAAAGCTTTCGATTTTGAATCCATCTCGAAATCTTTCAATATTTTGAGAGTAGAAAATCCTTCACATATGATACTATAAGCAAAAAGAAACTCACAAAATAAAACCCTATTTCAGATATCAAAAAGGGTTGTGTAATTTGAAAAAAAACTGTCCTTCGAAATTTCTGGTTCTTGGAGAACAAGTTCATATCCTGAATAGATAATGAGTGCTGACGTAAGGGAAAAGTACTCTCATTCCAGAAGATACGGCAAAGTTCAACTTATCGTATTATACAAATAATAAAAGTGTAGTACGTGCTGAGTGCCATGTCCCATCAAAAAAATTATCATGCCTAAATGTTTATCTGTGGATCCGAATATCTTATCTTCAATACTAAAGTCTTTTTTATGAGCTTTTCATTCTGCTTTTCATACACACCTTTGTGCCTTTTTCTAATCAATCAAGGATTTTTTTTATTTCTAACGATTTGTATCTCGTTTAATGTGACTTCTAGACAAGCACAAAATTGAAGTCATTTGAAATTTTCCATTATTGATGAGAAACATACACAAGTAGCAATAATTTAATCACTTTTCATATTTCATATTGTGTCATATTCTGCCAACCAGAGGTTTAATTTGATTTCACTACATAAAAGAGTACAGTGTCATGATGATTGAGAATGTCTTTGCAAACGTTTCTGACGAAAATAACGTTTTCTCTTGAAAGTAGAAGTGAGAATAAAAAATTAATCATTTTTTGTAGGTTAGATTTGGAATCAGGTCATTATTAAGGTCAAGTGAAGGTCGAAATGAAAAAAAACAATTGAATCGGCGTGAACCACTACTCTCAGACGTTTTTGGGGTCGCTAAATCCGAATCCGGGGTCATTTTTACTCCGTCGGGTCGGAATGAAGGTCTTGCCAAGGTAAAAATTGAGAAAACAATGGATTTAGAGAAACCTCTACTCTTAGACGTTTTTGAGGTCGCTGAATTCGGATTCGGGGTTTTTTGTTATAAATTTTTTTTATAAAATTTGTTATCACTGGCCTTGATAATATCAAAAAACCAGTTTTGGTACAAATTAATGATTATTGCTGAAATTAAAAAAAAAATTTTTCGACACCATTTTTCATCCACCATTCCGAATTTTCAATTTTTTAAATCAAATTTGTTATTACTGACCTCGATAACACCTGAGTACCAAATTTGGTACAAATTAATGATTATTATTGAAATTTAAAAAAAAATATATTTTCGACACCATACTTTATCCGTCATTTTCAATTAAAAATTTTTTTATCAAATTTGTTATCACTGACCTCGATAACACCTAAATACCAATTATAGTGCAAATCCAATCAAATTTAGACTTTTGACCAGCTTTTTGGGCTTCCTGGACCACTGTGGGGCGCCCAACTGAGATCATCCCATCGAATATGGTGGGAAAAATTCATCATATGGTTAAGGAAGATCGCCAAATCAATGTGCGTGAGATTTCTAGGGCGGTAAGCGTCTCCACTGAAGGAATCTATAACATCTTGAATGAAAAACTGGAAGTAAATAAGGCACTGGCATAGGGTACTTGCCTGGTGGAAGTACGCGAAAGAAAGCGAAGACTGTTTTGTCAGCTAGGAAAGTGATGGTCACAGTATTTTGAGGTTCTCAAAGAATTATCCTCATTGATTACTTGGCGCAGGGTAAAACTATAGCAGAAACGTACT
>JAUMHM010000048.1:567472-577942 GCA_032362435.1 Melikaiella ostensackeni
GAAGTTATTTTTGATTAAATGAGAAAATGATGTTAAAGAATCGGTTTCTTTAATTTAAGAGAAATATTTTTCTGAGTGAAGGCTCGTCTTAAGGTCAATTTCCATGGACGGTTTTATTATCACGCTTGCGCAATTAATTAGTGCCGCGAGTAACGCATTGATTTGCGAGCATTCCAGAGCAGTTTGTGCCACGATGTAACCGAATAGTCTTAAAGTCTCAAAGTCTTGCGAAACTTCTTCACTTGCATTAATACCCACTTCCATTCTACAATTCATGTACCTTGAAAATTGCTTTCTAATGAATTTTTTTTTATTTTCCTCAGAGTCAATATTTCTCGCTAGTTGTTAATTCTCCAGTTATTTAATTATTAAATTATAAATAATGAAATAATAGTTGTGAAATAGTAATGCAGGCACGTTTTTTAATCTCAATAAGAGTTCATTCAACTGCAAATGATTCACCACTATCAACACAAACTGGTGATAGGAGAAATCATTTTAAAATGAAGAATATGCATTTCAGACTTACAAAAATTTGTAAGAGCAAAAACTAAAAAGTATTCAAGCCACGGGTATACATGGTACCGTTTTTATTTTCATTTAAGAAAAAAACGATTATTTTTCAATTCTTTAGTTTGTCTACACAAATTCTGAAGAAGAAACAAATTTTCTGACAATTTAAAGCTTCTTCCAGGTATCTCTAGATTTTTCCAGGTATAATTTTTCTTAATATGGAGCTATTTATGTATTGAGTATCGCATTTTTTAAATCAATTCTGACCCTGCCCTCTTTCTAAGCTTTATATAATACTTGAATAACCCCTTTAATTAACTGAAATTCTTTAAAAAATCAGAAAATTAAAAAAAGGAAAACTTACGTATACAACAATTGTCAATTACGCCAGTTAATTATAAATAATGTTTTTATCAGTCCTAATAAATATCAAACGGTGTAGAAATTATATTTTTTATACATGAAAGTAAATAACGATGATCTTTAATTTATAAAAGTAACTTTATAAAAGGGCAAGAAATTTCTTAATGGTACAAACTTTCAAGGAATTTTATGATTACAGGATATTCCTAAATATATTCGTATTATCACTATCGAATAATTAAAGAAATAATATACTAAAAGCAACATTAATGAATTTTTAAATTTGTTGCTCAAGTTCATCAATTTGACGAATTAAAACAAATTTTTTTAAAATTATTTTCATAGACACATAAAATTCAGTGCATATTCAACATATTAATTCTCTCAATAGAATATATTTTCCTGAGATTACTGAAAATTATAAAAAGAAGTTTGACTTAAATAAGTATAAATCAGTAATATAAATTTACTTTTGCAAACGAAAAAACATCATGATTTAACTTTATATTAAAATTTTCAAAACAAATTTAAGCACGCTCGAAAAAAATCCTTCACTTAAATAAAAAATTTCTGACTTTTCCCCGACGTTCCCTGGCATTTCCAAGTGAGTAGACACCCTCTTCTTGTTGCTGAGTCATAAAATGTACCTACATTACAAAATCCGGTTTTATCATTAAATTCGTATTGGAGCTATATTATCATTAATAATTTCATACATTTCACAACACTTACATGAACATATTTGCAATTCTTTTGCAATACATATGTTGCAACCTTATTTTTATTTCATCAATGACCGCGGCGGTTTAATAGTTCAATTTAAGGTGGAAAAGAGGATTAAAAGGGGATTTAATTTATTATTAAAAATTACAACAAACTATATACTCATTTTTGTGTTAAAAAATTTGTCTTTTCTGGAAAAATAGTAAAACACTATAATTAAAAGATACTCATATTTGGATGTGCTTGAAGTTCGGAACGTTCAAATGAACGAAATTTTTTACTGATGGCTTTGTAAACTAAAAACAGTGCTAAAATGTTTGTTCATTTACGTTGGGAATAATATATTATTAAAAGAAAAGTATAATACATTATTTTGAATTATAGTTGGAACAATATTTATGGATAAAATAGAATCGGGAAACGTTCATTTGATTGTTCAGAACTTCAAGTACATCATATTTTGAGGGGTTGACCACTCGACTTTTGAACGTAAACAAGATTTCAAGATTTCAAATATTGCACGAAGATTTGAAAAGATTTTAGATAATTACAGACTTCAGAAAGACTACAAAGATTTTAAAGATCTCTCAATGATTCCAAAGATTTTAGGAAGATTTCACAAAGATTTCAAAGATTTCAAAAGATTTTAAAGACATCAAAAGACACCAGATTTCAAGTGTGATGAAACCCTCGTCATATCTGAAACTGTTTAAAATGCCTTTTTATCAGTAGGTTCATAGATTTTTCTTCCTTATTCTTAAACATTTTTTCTAGTGCATTCTTCTCAGTATAGAACCCTGAACTGTTTAAAAGTATTTTTCTAAGTAAGCTAGAAATAAATAATTTGAAAAACATAAATAGATGCTCGAAATCTTGTTTGATGTTAGCTGAAAAAAAGATTATAGTGTAAAAGAAACAGAAATTCAAAAAAATTATGAAGATTAACATTTTTTCAGATATGAAGTTTGTTAACTGAAGTTCACCTCATGCTTACGACATTCTTAATGTTTACGATTCTTGCAAAATGAATCGAAATCTTGTGAAAAAAAAAATGGGAAAAATTGTCAGAATTCTCAAACTTAGGTATTTTAAGGGATTTTTTAAATTTAAGGGGGAAGAATGGGGATTAGTTAAAAAAGGGGAAGGACTGTGATCCTTCTTTTTCATTTACAAAAACTGAGTCTAACTATTATCGATGCCAAACATATTTTTATCTAATTTTTAGTGCTCCACACTTGAAGGGTTAAACGTTCAAACAATCCGAATGATTTCTACGTTTAACCATTCACAGATTTAACCTGCAAAAAAGTTCATTCGGTTAAACTTTTCATCTTTTTCAACTTCTCGTTTCATTAAAACTATTTTTTTTCTTCCTTATCTGAGTCTACGAAGTACCATTTCATTGGGATGAAATTCGTGAAACTAAGTAATTTTTTCGCATCGAGTTCATTTTTTCGTAATTTAAAAAAAAAATTACTTTGTTTCACGAATTTCATCCCAGTTTTAACAGCCGCTGTATACTTTTTCATATTCCCTGACTTTTCCCGGTCACTCGTCACCCTGTTAAACTAACTTCATACAGTTCAGTTTTTCAGCTTAATATTCAAAACAAAAGACATAATTTGAAACCAAATTAAATTAGTTTAAACAAAAAAAAAGTTGAAAACGATGGACAGTTTAACTGAATGAACTTTTCGGTAGCCTAAATGTCTAAACGGTTAAACGTAGAAATTATAATTGTTTAAGCGTTTAACCAGTCAAGCACAAAGCACTAACGATTTTCTGAGAATTTTGGAAAATAATTTCTAAATTTCCTTTAGTAAACCGTTTGGAAAAAACCCTGTTTATCCCTCTTTGGAATGTTAGCCCCCCGTCAGGGGCCCATGTGGAAAATCCGTAGGGGGCTTGTTGCCCTCATGCCTCAGTTTACAAAAATGAAATGATTTTTTTGTTGTAAAAAATTGTCTTTTGTGTCAAATAGTAACAAGATCTCATCCAAATGTGCAGTTATTGAAAATAAAAATAATTCCAACAAATTTTTATGCGCTTGCAGATTTTCCACCTGAAAAAGAGTTATAAACATTGTGGTAAGTTGGTCAAAAGGAAAAACGGAAATCTGATGAGATGCTGGTCATGAGTTCAAGTCCCATTCGAGGCGCTAATATATATTTTGTTCAATTATAATATGCTTAAAAATAAAAATGATGAGACAATAATTATCAAAGGTATTTTTGAAAATAAAAATTTTATGTCAGGACAACTGCGAGGGGCCCACGAGGGCAACTATAAGAGCAATCATAAGGTAATCCTCATTGTTGCTCTTATAGTTGCCCTTGTGGGCCACGCTTACATTTCCCTGATGGACCCCTCATGGCCTGAGGGCAAGCTATGAGGGTCCCCTACGAGGGCCCATCCATTTTTCCACTCGGGAAATGATATTTCGTAAAGATAAACTTATGAATGAGCGATGATTACTCTAGTGAGAATAATTTTGTTGTTAAAGAGACTACTGTGACGCAAGGTAATTTGACATTTTGCCAAGCCTTGAGAAGGTCACGCGAATAGTAATAATCATTATGCATTCTTGAATGGAAAGCTTGAAAGCGCCGCCGCGTTTTAATTAATCATTCGAAATGCCGTTAGATTCCCATTCATTTACGACTTTACATCCTCCTGACTCACAGCCTGACGCCCGCTGCAGAATACAGATGACTTTTGTCTCTTCTCTTTGTTTCTTGCATTCCTCATTTTTCCATCCTCTTTTCCGTTTATCGCATTCGTCTTCACAGAAAAAAAAATTTGAAATAAGCACCTCAATCTTGCTTTAAGCCCGAAAGATTGCTTTATTTCAAGCCAAAAATTAGGCTTACGGTTTACTTTCAAGAAAAAAATGGAATTAAACCTACTAGCTTTAAGACTAAAAACGGGCTTAAATTAATCTGTAACAAAAACAAGCCGTAACAGAAACAACACAGAAAGGAAAAGTCTAGTTTATATATCACAGCTTGTTTTTAGTGAACCTTGTCTCCATGCATAGTGAATAAGACTGTCCTTCCTCGGGGCTACTTTATATCACACCTTGAAACAAGCCAACTTTTGGGCTTAAATCAAGCCTTTTTTTCTGTGAAGACTTTTTCCTGTGTTGATAAGCTTTCTTTGAGCTTGCACAGAAAAAAGTCTTGTTTTTGCTGCACCTTAATTTATACCGTTTTAAGTATTAAAGCTAGATTTATGCAGGTTTCTTCTGTTAAAAGATGAACGCAAGCCTATTTTTTGGCTTGAAAAAAGGACTTCGCGGTTTTAAAACAAGCCCGATTTTCTCAATTCAGAAGTTTTTGTTTTGTTCTATAGCCGTTTCTTTCAATGCTGTCAGAAAATTGTTATTCCCCGAGGAATGTCTCTCAAAGAAAATGTAGTCCAAGCAGAGATGTTTATCCAGGACAATTTACAAATTAATTAGAAATTTCGAAAATGGAACTCTTGCTGTCTTTTGTTTTTTGAACGCTTCAAATTTCAAGTATATTTCTGAAAACTGAAATATGCCCGAGAGGTCGCCCTGTCTTAAGCCAAAAAAATAGGCTTACGGACTTCTTTCAAGACAAAAAAATAGGCTTAAATATAGCTTTAAGGCTAATTGAGGCTTTTAATATTGAAAATTCAATTTCTTCTTAAATATTGATATAGGTGACAAATTTTGAAAATAGGTGAAATAGGTGAAAATTTCTAAAATAGGTGACAAAAGGTGACAATTTCTAAAGTAGGTGACAAAAGGTGAATAGGTGACACTCTGTGATGACTGCAAAGGTCTTGTTTTTGTTACATCTTAATTTGAGCCCAGTTTCAGTCTTAAAAGAAGACCGTCAGCCTATTTTTTGGCTTAAAGCAAGACCTTTCGGTTTTAAAATAAGACCGAGTTTCTTAATTCAAAACTTTTTTTTCTGTGTGACAGCTGTTTCTTTCAGTGCTTTCAGGAAAATTTAAATCTCGCGAGGAATGTTCCTTGAAGAAAATGTAGTCCAAGCAAATGTTTATCCAGGACACTTTACACATTAATCTCGAAAATGGAACTCCTGAATTGTCGTATTTTTTGAACGCGTCAAATTTGAAGTATATTTCTGAAAATTGAAATACGCCCGATAGATCATCTTATTTTAAGCCAAAAAAATAGGCTTATGGTCTTCTTTTAGCACAAAAAATGGGCCTTAATCTAGCTTTAAAACTAAAGGCGGGTTTACATTAAGGTGTAAAGACCTTACGGTTTAAAAATAAGACCGAGTTTCTTAATTCAAAACTTTTTTTTCTGTGTGCTACCCATTTCTTTCAGTGTTGTCAGACAATTATAATCTCGCGAGGAATGTTTCTTGAAGAAAATGTAGTCCAAGCAGAGATATTTGTCCAGGACACGTTACAAATTAATTTGAAATTTCGAAAACGGAATTCTTTTATTGGCTCTTCTTTCTTGAATGCTTCAAATTTGAAGTATATTCATGAAAATTGAAATATGCTTTTGAGCGATTTGTATTGGTTATTGAAAAAGCGTTTTGGTATGGGCGGAGAACTTAGTTTATATTCGTAAGCTAGGTTGGAATGTTGGATAGGTCGACGACACGCGACTTCTCGGACCGGTTTTGGGGACCTTCGAACAAAGTACTGCCTCGAAAAAGTGAACAAAACAATACCAAAATTGTAAGACACGTATCGTGCACAAAATTTTTGCAGAAGCTCTTAAAAAATACATTTTCAAATTCAAATCTTCAAAACTAAACAATTTGTATTTGTTTAAACGGGGTAATGGCCAAGTGTATGCACTTGCACTCTTTAAATACTGTTTTCAACATCAAAGAAATTTTTGCAAATTATAAAAATTATGTTTTGTTGTTTTCAAATTAAAAAATGATTTTCATGAAAATTTATTTGCTTGAAGGGTGCTTCCTAACAGTAGCATCTTTTTTAGCAACTTTTCCACATACTATATACTATATAGTTATTCTTGAGTCAACGTTTTTTTTTTTAAGTTAGGTGAGAACAATTTTTTGAACACCTCTGTAGTTTCAACTGATAAAAATACATCAGTAAGAACTCAAGAAGATCAAAGTTGAGAAATAGATAAACAATAGAAGTAAAAAATACTCATATTTGAAAATTTGTTTAAATGTACTTTTATCAGTATGGATAGATTTTGATTCCTTATTCTTGTCAATTTTTTTTAGCGTACTCTTTTTAGTATAGAACCCCGAATTTCTCAAAGTATTTTTCTAAGTAAGCTAGAAAGAAACAATTTGAAAAAACACAGAAATGACTATTTAAAAATCCTCCTACTTTTCTGTTTTTCACAGATTTATACCAATTGTAATTAAATCAACTAATTTAAATATATTTTCAAACAGAATTAATTAAATTCAAAACTATTTTTACATTCATTAGATATCTTAATAATAAAGTAATGATCTTTTAAATCATTTATAGTAATAAATATAATAAGTTCTTCTCTTTAAGACTGTAACATTTTATTTTTCTAAGCTATTTTCATTTTTTAATCTCGTCTAAAAACACATCATAGTGTTAAAAAGCAGGAATTTAAAAAAATTATCATAGACAAAAATAACAAAACTATGAAGATAAGTTTTTGAAATATGCAATTTGCTAACATGTAAAACTCAGTCATAAAAATCATCTTTCAATTAATTATACTTGTTTTGGGTCCTAATCCCCATAAGCTACTTTTTTGCTTATTATTTTCGATCTGCAAAATTTTTTTTCCTCAAAGTACAATCGTAACATTCAATGTTTACGACTTTCTTGATGTTTTCTGAAAAAAGGCATTTTTTAAATATTCCAATTTCAAAAAGTCAACTGTTTGAGAAAATAGGATGTTTTTGATTTTAAAATTTATAATTGATTTATTTTGCGGTCAGAATTCTCGATTTTAAGTTTATAGAGGATTTTTTTAATTTAAGGGGGGAAGGTGGGAAAAATGTTATTAGGCAAAAAAGTTACTTTTACACATTTAAAATAAAATTTTAAATAATGCTGGATACGTCTGATTTAATTCAATTTTACAATGTAGAATTTGAGTTCGTCTCTATTCTCTAATGCACATAAATTTTATATTTTCCTGTACCTGTCCATTTTTTAAATCAAATATCTAAATAAAAATAAAGTTATTTAATTAATTTATATGATAAATACATAAGTTAAAAAAACATTATGAGACTATTATTCTAGTTAAGTATCAAATTAGGGCCTTATTTCCGTAAATGCTACTATTTTGGATATTATTTTCAATTTTTCAAAATTTTGTTCCTACAAACTATAGTCTACACTAACATCCATTTTTTCAACTTTCGAGTTTCCTGATGTTTTCTAGAGAAAGGAAATTTTTGAGAGTATAAGATGTTTTTGATTTTCAACTATAGAATTGATTCATCTTTCGAGTTTAGTTTCTCGATTAAACCGCGTTAGCCATTTTTCACGGTCGATGACCTTCAAATCAACAAAATTAGCAATTAAATCGTTTGGCTAGTTCTTGATTTCGGTATCATCGAAGACAATTTCTTTAAAAGCGCTTCGTTTTCTAATTTCCTAAATTTCTGTTTATGATTCTTGAAAAATGAATCGAAACTCTGTGGGGAAAAAAATGGAAAATAAGGGTCAGAATTTTTTATTTTAAGTATTATAGGGAATTTTTGAAAATTTAAGGGGGAAAGATGTGATTAGGTGAAAAAGAGAACGGACTGTGATCCTAAAGTCTCAGCTAGAAAAATATTTGTTTTGAATTAAAAAAAGCGTTTTTTTAATATAATTTTTGCCATTTATCAAAAAAAAACTTCCAAATAAAGAAAATCATTTTAAATCAAAGACAAATTTTCTTTGATACGAAAAACTATTTCTTTGGCTAAGAGCCAATGAATAATTTTCTTTGATTTATGCGTACCTTAAGTTCTGAACGTTCAAATGAAATGGAATACTTTTTTCCGATTCTATTTTATCCATAAATAATAAATATTGTTCCAAGTAGAATTTAAAATAATGCATTATAGATTTCTTTCACTAATCTGTTATTCCCAATTTAAATGAACAAACACTTTAGCACTATTTCTGATTTGCAAAGCCATCAGTAAAAAAATTGATACATGCATCCTAAACTACGGCCCAAGGCAGATTTATGTGTAAACATCTTTGATAAACGTTAAATTAAACTAAAATCTTACATAAATCAAAGAATTAACAAAAATATCAAAGATTTCAACTAATCTTTTGCGATTTCAAAAGATTTCACAAAGATTTCCAAAAATTGCAAAATACTTTAAAGATTTCAAACAATATTACCTCAAACCAAAAGGGTACATGAATCAAAGAATTCACCAAAATTTCGAAGATTTCACAAAGATTTCGAAGGTTTCGAAGATTTTACGAAGATTTCAAGGAATCTTTTGCGATTTCAAAATATTTCTCCAAGATTTCAAAAGATTGCAAAATACTTCAAAGATTTCAAACAAACTTTAACTTAAACAAAAATCTTACACAAATAAAAAAATTCACAAGATATTCCAAAAATTTCAGAAATAGTTCTAAAATTTCACAAAGATTTAAAGATATCTTTTGTGATTTAAAAATATTTCACAAAAATATAAAAGATTTCAGAAGTTCTAAGATTTTACAAAGATTTGATGAAATCTTTTGCGATTTTAAAATATTTCACAAAGATTTCAAACGATTGCATAATATTTCAAAGATTTCAAACAAAATTTAACTTAAACTAAAATCTTACATAAATCAATGTATTCACAAAAATGTTAAAGATTTCAAAGACTTCAAAGATTTTACAACGATTTCAAGATATATTTTGCGATGTCATAATGCCACATGAAGCGCAGCTCGAGCGATGAGAGGGAGATGAGTGAATACACAGCGTTGCCATTTACAGTGCAATCATACTCAAAAAGTAGAATCCGCGAAATTTGAGTATTTGAGTACTGCAATCATAATTCCAATACAATTGACTTTGTATTTTTGTTTTTTCAAGTACATTTGACTACAATTGCACAATTCGTCTGCCTTCTGTACATCTGCAGGTTATGTTTATATGTTTTTCATTTTTTTGAGCAATTCTTTGTACGTATTTTGGTTATTCTAAAGAAGAACAATGAGAAATTTGATTTTAGAATTAGCAAAATGTATCCAATTTCTTTTTAAAATGTCAACAGTTCAAATTATTTAAACATTTCAATACACAAATTGGAATTTCGCGCCAAAATTTTATAAGTTTGAGGTGCAACTGCAGCGTTATCTTCGAAAGTACAATTTCTATACTTTGAGTACACTCTGAGTACACTCTGTGAGTACAAACTCAATTTTTTATTGTGGCAACACTGAATATACATCGGGAGAAGTGTAGCGGAGTTGGCGCGATGAGAGGGAAAGAGAAGTGCAGAAAAGATAGGGTCCGTTCTATCTCCCTCTCATCGCACACATTATCTTCATTTGCGTACTACAATCCTGCGTCTAGCGTCCGGTGGAAAGACTAAAGAACTCAATGAGTGTTCTTACACCGTACGCTAGTCGCAGGCGTAAACTGCTTCAGTGGGGATTAGTATAGCTAAGGCCTAACCTTGGATTTCTAGAGGTCTGCAAAATACGCATTTACGGCATCCATTACTTCTTCATTGGACGAGAATCTTTTCCCACCGAGCCAGGTCTTCAACTTGGGAAACAGAAAGAAGTCGCACGGAGCCATGTCTGGAGAATAGGGTGGATGAGGAATCAATTCGAAGACCAGTTCGTGTATTTTTGCCATTGCGATTGCGGAGGTGTGAGCCGGTGCATTGTCGTGATGAAACAGCACTTTTTTGTGCGCCAATCGCGGCCGTT
>JAUMHM010000048.1:580454-592822 GCA_032362435.1 Melikaiella ostensackeni
GAAGCAGAAGAAAATCCATTATCTCTGATTCTGACAAAAAGTTTTGGATGATTTGTCATCACAGATGGCCTCGTGTGACTATCAGAATCATAAAAAATTTCTTAAAAGCCAAAGGAATAATAAAATGTGAAAATATGACACATTTTTTCTGTGGTTGAACAAATATATTAAGACATGACCTCATTGTTTATAGAATCAGATTAAAGTAAAATTTCTTCTAGAGGCAAGAATCAAACCTCTCAGTTTGAACAGAAAGGGATTTTTTTTGCAACTTGAAAGATTCAAATTCCTTTTTTCAACAAAAATTCTTCCTCAACAACAGGGCGTTATCGTTTCCCGGAAGTTGGAACATGGATGCTGAAACCTAGCGCAGTTGGCACATATGTAACGTGTAATATGTATACAGTTTACCCAACATAGGTAGATAAAGTCAGAATTTATCCAGCCATGATCTCATACCTAGGAGCGTCATCAACTCATTTCGCGCATGAAACCATTTTCAAACGGGCCTTTTGGTCATTTTAAAACGAAAATAACACTGTGTTACAGTAAAAAAAAGAATTTTCATGAAACATAGTAGAAATTTCAAGTCTAGTAGAGCTAAAAAAAAGTGTGATGTGCGAAATTTCTCATATACCCGCAAAATCTGATTTTACGGTCAAAAAACCGTTTTTTGGTAGGCGCACGTATATAATAATTCATAACTCCGTCATTTTTCATTCGACTATCATTTTTTTTTTCAGAAGTAGAAAAACCCATCTTTTTAGCCATAGACTGTTCATTTTATCACGGTGAAAAATCACAAAGCTACAATCGAAAATATTTCGAAGTTTCTCATTTTTTTCTAGATTTTTTTAACTTTAATAACAATTTAATGTCATTTTTTGAAATCCAATATTTTTTTCGGCTTTCATATTGAAAGTGCGTTTAAGTCCGCGTGTAATGAACTTTTTTTTTTATCAGAATTGGTTAAAATTTGACTGAGTTATCGAATTTTAAGCTAATTTAGCAGCTGAATTGCCAACTACAGCGAAAGCTGATATGAAACTTTCGCTTGTTGTTCGCTGAAGCAGTGCCCAGTTCTAATAGTGAAAAATATGAAAATATGTATTTGATGGCTCAGTAAAATTTCAACCAATTCTAATCAAAAAATCTTATTACACGCGAAATTGAACGTACTTTCAATACATCAACAAAAAATGTATGCTTAAAAAAGTACGTTTTCCTACTATCAAACGAAAAAAAAGAGAAAATCGAATGATGAATGGCGGAGTTATGAACTATGCTATTATATACATGCACCTACCGAAAAACGGTTTTTTTACCACAAAATCAGTTTTGGGGGGTGTATGAGAAATTTCGCATATGATACTTTTTTAGTTCCACTGGACCTTCAATATCTATTATGTCTCTTAAAAAGTATTTTTTATTTTTATTTTTCTGTGACACAGTGTAATATAACGCGATAAGATAGATTCAGATTCTTTTAATACAAACTTGACCAATATTGATCATAAATATAAGATTCCCTGGAAGATTCTCTAGACAGAAAAATGCAGAAAATATTTCATAATTCATAAATTTCTGCTACAACTTAAAAGGAATTTCATGCATTTCCCGACTTTGAGCAATTCTCTCAATTACCTAGATTAATAGGCAAATTGACATTGCGACTGACATCACTTTGTTAATGAAAAGATCATTACTATCAATGTCCTCAAGAATAATATTTTCGATCTAGGTCGTATTTGCAAATAAATTTGGTTTCTTCCGTATTTGAAAACTTTACAGAACAATAAACTCATTTATAAAATACTTTTTGAAGATTTTAGCGAATACCCAGACTCGGACGGCAAAATAGCATGAATTTTTTTTAAACAATAAACTTATAAACCAGACAGACCTCCGATCGACTAGAATGATTTTTCAAAAAATCGCACAAATGACATACGCGGCTTTAAAAGTCAAATTATTCAATATACATACATTAAGTTTCTGTTCCGCTGTTTTAATCTCAACTTCATTCTTTTCCAAACTTGAATCTTTCCTATTTGAATTCTTATTAATTGGAAAAGTATTTTTAATTTGATCTATTTTCAAAACAAAAAACTTAAAATTGAATTTTTTGTTATATTTATGAAGGATGAATGCTTTTATTGAGCATTGTTTATTCTTGAAGCCATTTACATTCAAATACTGCTCAATTGGAACTTATTTATTTTAAAATTGTTCAATTCTAAGCTTTTTCATTTTGAACGCTTCCAATTTTATATTTTTAATTGTTAAGTGTGATTAAATCAAATTACTCATTTTTAATTCAAATATTAATTTCAATTTAAATACTAATAATTCGAACAGATATCTAGTTGATTCAAGTGGAATTCTAGTCAAGTCAAAATAAATTCTAGTTCATATAAATAGAAATCTAGCAATTAAAATAGAATTCGAGAAACTCAAGTTAATTACAATTAAATCCTAGTCAATTCAAATCTATCAATTCAAAAAGTATCTTAACAATTAAAAGAAGTTCAAATAGAATTCTTGTCAATTTAAGTGGAATTCTAGAAATTTAAACTAATTTCTAGTTAATTTAATCTGAATTATAGTTGCTTTAAATTTAATTCTAGTTAATTGAAGTGAAAACATAGAATTTAAAGGTTATTTAAATTTAGGTTAATTAAAATTTGAAGCTAAACAGTATTGAATGTTTCAATTAAAAATCATTCAACATTTTCAATTCAAAGTTCTTTTACCATTTCAAATGCTTTAAAATTCAAATTATTCAATATTGAACATTCCAAACTTAAAATCGCGCAACTATTAACGCATGTACTTTGAAAGAAATTTGCAGAATCTTAAAAAATAACACAAGATAAAATTTCAATTTTCTGTTCCGCTGTTTAATTCCAACTTCATTCTTTCCACAAACTCGAATCTTTCCTATTTTAATTGTTATTAATTGGAAAAGAATTTTAAAAACTCTTTGAATTTGAGTTAATTAATTTTTGAACAATATTCAATTTAAAATATATAAACAATTAGGCCTTTCCTTGGAAATTATACTCGAAACAGTACGATTGAAATATGAATTTGTTCGTGTTACAAATTAAAATGGTAAAATTTTGAAAGATTTTTCTTCAAAAAGTCGAAAATATACAATCCGAGGCCTAAGATGGGAAAAGTAAGAAAGAATAAATAAATTTAAAGTATTTTAAATTAACTTTTGTATATATTAGCCTTTATTTAATTTTTCGGTATACAATCCCGACTAAAAGTTTGGGTACACTGAAATTATTCAAAAAGAAATGGATGTCGTATCTTTAAGACAATTTCTAATTTAAAAAAAAAATTATATCGTCTTGAAACGCATACGTTTCAAGCCATTCAGCTCAATTCATTCAAACTCCGTTGAATACCCCCTATTTGAATTATTTTCGATCATTTTGGGGGGAAATATCCATGAAAAAAGGGTTTTTCGCCATCTTTTTATATTACTAATATCTCTGAATTGATTCAAAATTTTTGAAGTTTATAGAGCTCATTTTAAAGGATAAATTCTGCACTTTTTATTGAAATCATCTACAAATTTGTAAGCGTACTTTTACAGATTTGGCAAAGGCTTAAACCTTACGAAAATAACCTAAAAACTTTGAATAATGGTGGCTGTCCTAGTAAATGTTAATAAAATTTAATTAATCGATATTCTATGTCTCCGACATTCATTATCAAATCAATCCTAGAATTTTAAGTTTTTTTTCGTCAAGTTTAACTCCTGTTTTTTATAGATATTTTCCTGCAGAATGATCGGAAACAATTCAAATAGGGGTCATTCAACACAGATTTGTATACGTTTCAAGACAATATAATTTTGAAAAATTTAGAATTTGGATTAAAGATATAGATACCCATTTCAAATTTTTGGAAAATATTAATGTACCCAAACTTTCAGTCGGGAGTGTATATTTCTTTACTTGAGATGGTAGATATATTATTTTAGCCAATCATCGAAGTTCGAAAATATTTTTTAAAAAAAGTGTAGAATAGTGGCATTAGTGGTATTTTTTGCAAAATAGTGGCATCGCTCATAAGCGAGAGTGTCAATAGTGGCTTCAGTCCGTGCCCTGGAATACGTAATTATGTACTATGTAATTATATTCACGCGGGAAACGATGTATAAATGTAAAAGAGGTAAAAGAGGAAGAGAAGTATGAAAGCGACAGCTTGTGGGCGAGTTTAAACACAATTCCGTTGTGGGTATGGTCGTGTGTTGTGGGACACCTGCCCAATAAACACCGGGCCTTCTCGGTAATAAAACAGTCCGAGCATACAAAGGAAAAGGAATCTTAAAATCTACCAGCCAGTAAAGTTCCTCAATACCAACATTCAAACTACGAATCTTACTCAAAAGAATGCTAAATACTTTCCGAAAATGAATCAGCTTTAGACAGACTCAGATTTCACAAAATAAACCTCGAAATAAACTTATAAAAACCATAAAGTTAATAAAAGAAAGTACCAACTTATTCCTTAATTCGAAGCAATTCTTACTAACTTTCCAAAAAAGGAATTAAAACTTATCTTAAAAAAGAAACAAAATTCAATAAATCTTTGCGATCATTATCATTATTTTTGTCGAGGAACCAGTACACTCAAGGAATGTAAATTGAGGACTAAAAAATGCATCTCTTTAATTCCTGATACTGTTTCGAGGTGACATTTTGCCTCGCATTTTGCAAACCGCTTTTCAGGGACACAATTAAATTTACGAAGGAAGGTATAAAACAGCCAAAGTGAGTCTCAATGCTAAGGTGTCTCGATTACGTTGGCTCGTCTCGGCCCATGCGAGACCGACTTGAAGATAAAAGTAACCTGCTCGGATGAAATCCTCGGTGTCCGTTAAAAAAGACATGTTATTTTTTACCTCGACGAGGCATGACATCAGCGCCACAAAAACACACATTTATATTATCTACACTCTACTGTGACAGTGTTAGGTACCACTGACGTCATTATTAACACACTGGCAAAACTTCTCCGAAATAAAAAAAAAGGGAGCAATTGTTTTTCTTTTTGGAGAAACAAATTTTTGCTGGTTCAACCGGTATTTGGTTGAATCAACAACATTTTTTTATGAATCTAAGTTTCCATGATTCTACCAAAAAGTTTTCAGTGAATTAATGTTAGTGCGTTGCGCTTCAACCAATTAATTGTTTAATAAATACCAAATGAACAAAAAAGAGTAAAATCAGCCAATGGTTAATCCAATAAACTCAGCTAACACGAATAAACGACGCGATCGTAAAATATTTAATCATTTCCATACTTCAGGCGAATAATTCTTTAACTGATTATTATTTGTTTTGGTTGTTTATTCGTTTTAGCTGAATTTGCTCGATTAACCGTTGGCTGATTAAACCTTTTTTGTTCGTTTGTCATTTATTAAACGATTAATTGGTTGAAGCACACAGCAATAATTAATGTTATTGAAACTTTCATAATTTTTCTTCTTTTGTTTAAAACTGACTTCTGTGCTCATAATTTTAAGATTGTTTATGTAAAGAAATTTCCAAAGAAAATACATATGACCTACTTTCTCAGTAAGATCCATAAGTGAAAATTGATTTGTCCTCAATTGATCCCATTTCCATGATAAAATTTTGAAAATATAGATTTGCATAAATGAATGGTTGCTTTTACAAGGTGATTTCGTTTGCCGTCTACTACAATAGAGATAAAATGTCCTGATAAGAAGACATTCTCTTCCTTGCCAGATGTTTAGTATAGTTATAAAAGAAAGTATAACAGATACCATGCAAAGATTGTCGAGAAAAAATACGTAGAAACACATGTTCAAATTTGACAACTGTTTGCAATCATACTCAGTAAGTTGGTCCAAAAAAAGGTTTCTTTAGACCACCCTAGTGGCTACTTGTATAAAAATGAACAAGACATGACCGAAAAATAAACAAAAAATTAAAGAAACTTTTATTTAATTGAATGCTTGGCGGCTTAACTAGTGGGTGAATTTAATTTAGTAAACTGATGAATGTACTGTGTTCGTAACTCGTGTAACCATATGGCAACTATTGTGCAATGAGTGTGTACTTCATTATCTCGGGCCATATATGGTGTGAATTCGACTGATTTTATCGAACCTTGCTTGAAAACCATTCCATTTTAAAACGGTCTCCGGTTTGACGGTATTGCAATTTCACTTCTTTCTCCACTTCACAAAATTTTTATCATTAGCATCTCAAATTAAATACTATCATTATTGATGAGAGTATCAAATCGAAATTCAAATGCAAAGATTTAATATAGAGTTTGTATATTTTAAATTGCTATAGAGAATCATTTATAGAAATTGTATCAGCGTCAACCACTAAGATTCTTAGTGTCTCCTGGAAACAGCATTTTCATTGTGACTTATAGATTAAGTTAACCGTTTCCAAGGACCATCTACGAGTTAAGATTGAATAAACATAAGTTTAATGTGCGCGGAGTTCCACACAAACGTGATTTTGAAATAGATAATTTATTTCTGAAGAAATGTATGAGTTTATTTATTTTTATACCAACAGCATTCTAGGTGAAACTTCAAACGTAGCGTTTTTCAATAAACTTTAGCTCGCTTCAGTGAACATTAAAGAGGAATGCAGAAGAGATACCATTTTTCGTATTGGTTACATAATCCCATTTATGTATGTGTGAAAAAATATCGCCCGTCAGTCATGCTTAATAAATAAGCAGACATTACAATGACTCACGTGGATTATTACTTTTTATGTTAATTCTGTAAGCAGGGGCTCCCAACATTTTATATAGGAGTAAATATTTAATAATTAGAAATTATCATTACACATTAAATTCTTGTATTATAACAACATTTCAGTTAATGATAATATTGCTAAATTAGTGCAATACATAAAGAAGCCTATCTGAATAAAAGGGTTACTATTGAAATGAAAAAGTTAATGGCAACATCGTAAAATCCACCACACCAAGTCGGAAGAGTCGAGTTCTTCAATTAGTCTAATCTCCGTTTCTAGTCAGGATAGCCTCGATATCTTCTAGTAGATCACGAGAGAACGACAGAAGAGGTCAAACAGCATTTCTCAAATGATTGAACCCTAAATCTAAATAAAAACCTAGCTCCTTAATCTATAAAAAATAATATTTCGGAAGCTGAATACGACATCATAATAAATAGCCGATCATTTGCGTAATAGAACCGAAAATAAACCTTAGATCTGTTAATTTGCATCAACAAACAATTTGTCATCATAAAAACATCTAAAAATAGAGCTTCAAAAGAGATTTACTTTAAAATATAAACTTCAAATATTTTAACTTTCAATTTATTCAACTTTTTCACAAAATAAGTGGCCTGGAAAATAAATCAAGTTCCCTTCTAATGCGCTTGTAGGCTTTCGTCTGAAATTAAATGATTTTGGCGGTTTGCAGAGAAGATAAATCAGGGGTTTCTTCGCCCACGGTAAACACGGTGCGAAATGGTAAAGTCGTTTACAGTGACTCATGAGGCCACGTGGCCAAGTTAGTAGCAACGACACGCAAATGACAACAATAAGTGTGTACGCAGTTTATATGTTTATATAAGGTACAAACTTACAATTAGTAAAAGGAAGTGTTAAGTTGTTGCTACTTACAAAAATAGGAACTCTATTTCGGATAACGTGGAAAGACTCTTGTGAAAGACGCAGCTTTATCTTTATGGACGTTTTCATCCAACCTAATCCTTATTCTTACCCTCAGCAAACGTTCATAGACATCCGGAAAATGTAAAAAAAGACATTTGCTCTTAACGATCTGAGAAAAGCCTCCCTATTTATTTACGGACCGATAAAGGGAAAGACCCAATGCACTTGTTGCGCGATGACTCACTCCTTTTGCCCAGACACTGACATGAAACAATCAACTTGTCTTTTGATCATTATCACCTATCATAGCGACACTTGTGACTCAAAGATAAAACCTATTATAGTTTCTAGTCGACAAATATATTATACCTGTTTCAGTGTTAAGAACTGTCCTGTCAAAGAACCAATCCCGCTGATATCAAAATATTACATGATCGACTATTCTTTACGGTTGTTTAAAGTTACTGTTATACAGATGCCCTGAAGTATCCCTAATTTTCCCTGACCAGTTTTAGCAAATACATCAATGCAAATTAACAGTCGACTAAGTCTCATACTTAATCTTATGAGCAGGGGCGGACTGGGCCGCCAGGCAACCGGGAAAATGCCCGGCGCCCCCCCCCCTTCCCCTGACGCAATAAGTAATGTAATCTGAGGCCCTCTTTCCCAAAAGCCCAGTCCGTCCCTGCTTATGAGTAATTTAACCGTGGGAAATTCGGTCTTTCCAATTTCGACAATATACTATATACAAACAAAAATAAACTTTCCGGAAGTTTTTTCTTCTTGAGAAAATGTACTCTATGTTCGTAAACATTGCTCGTAACCGTGAATCGATTACTGATTCCACGAAAATTCCTGAATGTTTTACTGCTTATCTTCAGAAACGAAGGTTGCATGCAAAATAGGAGTTCCCCTTCTAGTGTGTGACTACACGTTGCTCTATTCGAATACTAAATACTGTCTCGTTCAAGGTATTCCGAGTGCGATTCGGGTTAATTACATTGATTTGCAAAACCAGTTTAAGGATTCTCTACATCTAAAAAGGCCTAAGCGAGTCTTAATACCTAAATCTTTTCTTTTCAAACATATTAAGAGCGGAGGAGCTCGTATTCATTGTCTACTACCTTGAGCTGCAACAAGTGGTTGGGTATCAATAGCAATTGGAAAACAAGTACAACTTTCTTTGACGGAAGATATAACCGTCAAATTTGTTTAATTTTCCAGGTCAACTCAATATAACTAATTGCATTTTACATCAACAATGGAAGTTTACTACAGAAATTATGAGGAATTCCATGCTTCACGGGAATATTACTTAATGTTATACTATAACCTTTCACAAAATCAGAAAAGTACCATTAAACTTCTGGCACTTCACCTTTACCACAAAACCAGCACCGTAAAATGTATTGCCTTCCAAACTTGTACATGTTTTTATTTGATCTGTGATGTAAAAACTGTGTAATAGAATGAAATATGTCACTACATCCACTATAGTGATCGACAGCACTACTACTTTCAGTAAAAATTTTATCTTGCAGAGCATAGGGATCAAAAATTTTTATTTTTACATTTTTTGATGTATCAGGTCTTTACATCTCCCGACAACTTTGCGAAATGCAGACTCTGCATCTCGAAAAACATGAATATGAAAACCTACAATTCCACGAACAAACACGAGTTATGTTATTCCCCCAAAGATTCGCCAGCTTAGATTTGTATGGCTTAATGAGAATGCTTTATGCTCTGACGGTTAAATTTGTAACTATTTCAAACAAAAGCTCGCCCCCTCTATTGAGAAAGCTTAGAACTACCTATTATTGTTCATTTTAAAGGGAATCCTTGCTCCTGATCAGACAATAACATCAGTTTTCTCTGATTTCGATTCGATTGACACTCTATGCCCAAGATTCAGCAAAGAATTTTGGCTTAAAACTGCCTGGAGACACATGAGACATAAGTATTTGGGTTTGGTTTTTCCCAGGAATTCGCTGGTCGCTAAAGCACGTCCGGTCGTGCTCGTTTGCGAGCACAAAGTAAGAAGAGTTTTACGAAACATCGGAGGCATTTCGCTGACGCTTCAAAAACGTTCATGAATTTTCACAAGAGTAAACAGCGTGTCATGCATTTCACAGGCAAGGCTCGAATTTGCAAGATGGCGTCCGGAGAGCAATCTGTGAACGAATCTCTCTTTCTCTCTCTTTTTTATCCTCCATCTCCACTAGGTCCTCTCAGTCTCCTCCTTCGACCCTAACAAAGATCACTTGTCTTCGTCTTTCCTCTGCTTTCACCAAATCCCTACATCCTCTCTCTGTTTCTCAATCTATCTCTTTTCCTTTGTATCCCTCTCTGTCCAGCCCTCACGACTAGTGTTTGCTGAATCAGTCACGCGTGAGTCACTTCAAGTCGGTCACGATGAACGCTATAAGATTTAAAACCTTTGGGAGTTTCATCGGTGGTAAAAGAGGTCGTCACGACCGTCAAGACTCAAGAACTAGCACCGAGTTCTATCAAGATCGACAGGAAAATATGAAAATCAGTCTCTTATTTATGAAAGAGAAAAGCAGGAATGACATGTCCATGCCACATGTTCCCTCCTAGAGTTCTAAAATTCTCTTGAATACACTCAAAAAAAAGTTTTCGTTAAAGTTCTGGTTAAAACTATTCTGGTTATTATTTCTGGCAACAGAAGTAGCGCGATCTTGTGTCGGTTTCCATAAATCTGTTTTTTGTCTCACGTGTTGCTGGACGAGTCATGTGACGCTTTGTCGTAAATGTCCAGTTCTCTTAGACTCGCGATTTTTTAAATGTATTTTCAATTATGTAAGTGCAATTAATTGAAGTGAGCCGTCAATATAGTGTTTTTGTAAGTCAAAGTTGCGCGTTTTCTGTCTACCCAGCAGTGGTACAGTTCTACTTCCAAACTAAGCATATAGTTTTCAAATATCTTCGAAAAATTTTAGCATTGTGAAAAACAAATAAAAAAAAGTAAATGTTCCAGAATTTTGATAATTTTGGTAAAAATAATTTAATGAAGAAGTAAATTTAAGTTTAGAAAATGGTATTTTAGACAGTTTGTGTAGTTATGCAAAAGCTACATCTGCCTCAAGAAACATGATGGAAGGCCATAATATTTTGAATTTTGGTGTGATTCAACAACGCACTGCGTTTATCTACCTCTTCAATTTTTTCAAATAACTTTTGCCTTCTGCTTTTACACTTCCAAGCTTTGACACTTTATGAAAACTTAAATTGAAGTTATTATTCACTTTGGAGTCACAGCCACTGACGCAACGACCTCCGTAACTTGTTGATTTTTGATGTTGAAGTGCGAATTCCATATTTGAAACAAATGATCATCAACTCAGAGGTGTTATACTGATCAGAGCAACTTATCACAGCAATTATTTATCAAAACGGGCAATCATTAAAGTTACACGCTAAGTTTTTGTGATGTTTTTGCGTGTATTTACTATGCTGGTTACGGCCATATTGGTTAGTTCGCGTAGCGACCGATAGTGTCGCATAACATGTTGAAATCCAAAAACTTGCCTAAACAATATGCTATTTCCCTTGAATGTCGTATCCATTCTATCTCCATTTTAACGAAGCTGAATAAACTTGATACACTCTGTTTTCGGAAATGTTTGTAAGATTATTTTCTTCGAGACAGTCAATGTAATTTCAAAGGGGGTTAGGAAGAGTCCACGAAGGTAGAAAAGCATCGAAATTCGATGGTCGAAAATCGATTGTTACCAGAATGTCTGATTATGTTTACCATTATGTCGTATTCCTACCAGAAAACTGTCTCGTAAAAGATTTGGTTATTCTTATCAGAAATTCTGGTCACATTTACTGGAAAAACTGATTAAAACAACTAGAACATGGTCAACCAGAAATTTGTAATACTTTTAACCAGAATTGATAGTAAGGGCTTATTTAACATTCTTTTCTGGTTATAATAACCAGAATTCTGGAAGATTCGACCATATTTTTTTAGTGTACTCAATAACTCGAGATTATTCTCTCTATTGAAATAATCGTATTTAACTCTCCAAGGTTTTTGGTATTGATCATCATTGATTGGTGAGAAAATATTCAATGAGATTGAACCAGTGTTCTGAGAATCATTCTTTTCCAAGTCGGAATGTCAAGGATCTTCAACAGGTAGGCCCATTCTAAACCATCTGCAAAAAAACAAAGATAAAAATCTGAACTTACAGCCTGTAATCAAAACATCCATACTTTATGTAGCTTGTATTTTAAATAGTTTTACGAATTGATGTTGGAAAGACATTTTTAATGATCTTCACTCGCGAATTATTATGCTGATTCATCAAATCGTTCTCAGTAGGGAAAGTATGTCGTAAAAAAATGTCGCCATTCAATTTTATGACAAATCAGCAATGTGAAATTTCTCTACACTGTCACTAGTTTCAACTGTTAAACTGGCACTAATGAAAAATTAAATGACATGTCAGTGCAATCTGTGAACTACTCATTACAGAACAGAGAAAAAAATAGGCCTAATGAAAACACTGTTTGCATGGTGCAATTTGAGACAACATGATTTTGCATAGTTAAATATTTTTGGACTAGCAGAAGAAGTCAAGGTGATTATGATTCTCATAGTGGAATAGAGTGAATTGAAGAGTAATTATTGCCGGATGGGTCTGCTTTTCTAAATGCAAAAAATGGAAAGAACAAAGA